>CM067503.1:20745660-20890660 GCA_034509495.1 Acestrorhynchus altus
GGCAAGCTATTCACTGTAATACAAGCAAACTCATTGCTTGTAGTCATCTTTAAGCAGAGCAGGACACTCATTCCAGACACTACAGTGTAACACTACAGTATGAAGTGGCAATTCATTCTTTTTTAGTTTTAGGTATATATATATATATATATATATATATATATATATATATATATATATATATATATATATTTATGCTACAAAATAACTTTCCATTATTTTATTTTTTCAAATCATTTGAAAATGGAAGTCCTAATATCTACAAATACTGAAAATTGAATTTGGCCATACTGTTCACTAGTAGTGCTCACTAACTGCCTAATTTTCTATAATCTGTGTGTTGGTATTACTGTAATTTTTGATGGTAATTGAAATCATACATGTGACGAGTGCGTCAGTGGTGTTTTTAATATTTAACTAAAGTAAGCAGCGTTATCGCCGATTTCCCTGATATGCACTTGTTTAGTGAACTAGTGCCAAGTGCAGAGGACTTTTTTGAAGGTGTGTCGGTGGTGTTTTTCCACTGATGGACTGCTCTGATGTGCCTGGTGCAACTGTACACAGTAGAACATCATACACAGTGAAAACAACACATTGACATTTTCTTTCCTTTTCACTTTAAAAATGTCCAGGAATTTGACTTTACAACACGATGGCATATATACCTGTGTATAAATATTCCCAGAAGGGTTTGGCATTCCAGAAGGAATTCAGTTGAATTGCTGCCTTCGCAATTCATTCGCTATGCATGTTCACAACGTTAGCTTCTGGATTGGAAGAAATGAAACGGTTCCTCTGAAAGACGACTGCAGAGTCATGCGTGATGACTGACTAGCTGTTCGTAGAGCTTAATCCTGGAGTCAGTGCTGGCAGACTTCACTCCCCTCAGCACATCTAAACTTACCATTCCTTCATGTCATGTTTAGCTGCGGAATTAAATATAACCTGTGCGTTTGAGTGATGAAAGTTAGGTATGCTTCTGGATGCGTGGTCTGGTCTGGTCTGGTCTTCTTTACAGTGTGAATGAGCCCATCGGCTCTGGGAAGTAATGTTGTTTGGCTGGTGCAAATACTTGTCTTTCAGCCAAAAACATAACCGGTGAGGTCACTGACTAACTTAGAGGGTCAATACATCTCATGTGACATGACATCAGTCCAGATCCTAGGCTGTAATCATGTGTGTTGCGGACTGTGCTTTAGTCGTTCTGTAATGTTCTTTTACAAATGGATGAAATGGATGACGTTTACAGTTTAAATGTACATTTTCAAAGCTAATAAACCAGTTCACAGCTACACAGGACATTAATCCACGGCTACTATAAACCACCTCAGAATGACGGCCAGGACAGATGAGCTGTGAACCCGTGGTTTCCCTGTAATACAAGCAGAGCTCTCTCTTACTCTCGCTTGCTCTCATGCTTTCTCACAGTCTTTAATAGGTTTTTATATATAACAAAAAGAAATGTTACTTTTCAAAGTCAGTTTTAAATAGTGTGATGTGACATTTTGCCCATACCACCCATTACCTACCAAGAGATCCAAGGGAATTGACAGATCTACAGCCATTTTCATACTTTAATATAAAACTAAGATGTTTCCATGGTTTCCATTCTGCAGCTGTTTCATGCTCACGATCCCTTCATACTGTATATAGGCTATAATGGTCAAAGCCTAACATATATGCATAAAATGAAAGCTTTTTAATATACTGTATTTTCCGGACTATAAACTGCACCGGAATATAAGCTGCCACCGCAAAGTTAAAAAAAAAACAAAAAAAAAACTTGGAAAATATATATAAAGAAGAAAAAAAAAAACATATATAAGAAGAAAAAGCTGCACCTCATTGTAAGCCACATGGTTTAAAGTGTGGAAAAATGTAGCGGCTTATAGTCCAGAAAATACGGTACTTTGCCAAATATGCCAGTCATATGCATTACTGAGTGAAAACTGGCGTATGCCAAGATAAGCTTAAACTGGGTTTCTGTATTTGATATGTCTTTAAATGTGATGTCTATCAGCAAATCAAATGACCGTGCAGTGATATAAGCAGATAGATAACTACACATTTCTGCTTACTTTAACTAGACTGCTTGACAGCTTGATCAATGAGTCTAATGGATTTGTGCATCATTTGCAATTCAAATATGGCTGGGTTTAATTAAAGTTTTTTAAAATGGGTTTGTGCAATCAGGGCACCAAATCCTTTTTTTTTTGTTAGCAATGTCTTCCGAGCTTCTCCTTTCACAAGTGCTTCTAAAATTGCATGAGCTTTATAGTCTGTTGGCTGAAGTCATACACAAAAACACCCAGCCTGTCTGAGCTGACATCATAGTAACTTAGGCAGGTAGGTATTTTTATTATTTTTAAGCTCACAGTCAGTCAGTAAACCGTCGCTTTCTAAAAGCTCCATAATAACATTTTCATTGCTGTTTTATTTACCGTATTTTCCAGACTATAAGCCGCACCAGAATATAAGCCGCACCCACAAAGTTTTAAAAAAAACCTGGAAGATAATATGTAGGAAGATATTATCTAATATATAATATAATATCTAAGAATGCAGATATTAGGCTGCACCTCATTGTAAGCTGCGTGGTTTAAAGTGTGGAAAAAAAGTTGCGACTTATAGTCCAGAAAATACGGTATTTTAAACATCAGCTTTGTCATCATGGGTTTAGGACATAAACACCCGTATGAATATAGTTAGGTAGGCAGGTTTGAATTAAAAAAAGTGTTTTCTTTTTAATCCATGGTGCCTTGCTGGCTCAATCAGAATGCTTAACAAAGAGGACTTTGTTAATATCTGGGCTTATGGAGAGAGAGCTCGGAAAGCGGATGAAAGCTGATAATGAAAAATAAAACCCTGTCATACTCTCCCATTCGCTGGAGTAGCTGAAACTCCGCTGGAGGAAATCTTGGAGTGGAAACATGAGTGTATGCAGTTTTATGAGCAGATTTAGTTAAACAGTGCTTTTATTGAGTGGTAGAACTATTTCTTAAACCCAGATACACTGAAGGAACTTTAAAAATGCTGTTTTGCTGGTTTCTGTTAAGTTCCATTAGTTCATTGTGCTCATTATAACATGTATTTATGTCTGTTTGTATCTCAAGGGCATGTCGCTACATTTTCCTAAGATTAAGATACATATTTATTTAATCCTTATACCACCAGTGCATGCGAAACAGTGTCTGAATTACACGGCTTTCCTCAGTTTCATCCGAAGATTGGGTCGTCAGTTGAAAATGACGGATGGGTTATTGATGGGAGAAAAGAATGTGATCTGATGATCTGATCCTGCAACAAACCTGTCCTATAACAGCGCACGCACGCGCTGTGTGTGTTGCTGTGGCAGAGTTGGTGGCCTACTTTTCGATTCTTGTCTTAAGTGCTTTAAGTATTGGGAAAGAAAGAGTGATTGTAGATCACTCCATCTGTGTTTTAACATGATGTGTTGCTGTTGTAAATGTAAGCAATGCTTTACTGTTGGTGTCTGTAAAGGATGCAGAGACTGTGAAATCATTGAAGTACTGTGTAAAGTGTGTTGTCGGTTCTCGTTCTGTTAGGTGCCTATGTTACAATATCAGTGTAGCACCGCACAATATCTAGTTCTGTAGGACCCAATGAAATCTGTTTTTTTTTTTTTTTTTTTTTGCAGTTTTTCTTCATCAAAAACTCATTTTTTTGGGCCAAATTTCATTTTTTGTCTTTTGTCCACTTCCATTATTTAGGTGTTTCTTTTAATATAGCTATTATATATATATATATATATATATATAATCACAAAACAACATTATTGCAGTGTCATTTTTTTTATGTCTATTTCAGTCTCAGGATTTGCAGGATTATAAATGACTGACAGATTGTTTGACAGCATGTTTATTGCAAAAACAAAATGCTGTTTTCATCCTCTCTTCCATATATATATGCCCTCCTGATATCACTGACTGATGCACCTTCACTCCAGTATCAGCAACCAAAGTCTGTACTTCCTTCACAGTGATTAGTGACTTTAAACAGTGACGGTGACTGGAGTGACTATGCCGGCTGTAAAAACACTGCACTCTTCTGCACGGCGCCCCTGCACACGGTCCTCTTTTTCGCTAGGACTAGGAGGAATAACTTTTGTCTCGTCAATGTGTGGATCTCGTTTCAGAGCTTTTTAAAGTCATTTGCGCATCTTGCACTTCAGTTAGAAAGCTCTTTTGGCCTTCATGTTCATGGCTTTCGCACCGATTCACACTGACTAGTGGAACTTGATAGATATGTTCTCTGGGGTGTAGAAATGACCGTTTATAAGGGAAACGGAGAGTGCACAGACTTCACATTTGAATTTCTCGGTTGGTTGATACGATGACAAGTAATGGTGAGGAACATACCATGGCTGCCCCTTCCATGGACATACCATTAACTTCAATGCATGCTACACGACTTTCTGCCAGTAATTCCTCCCAGTCAGATATGCGGTATGTGTTTTGCCAGCATCTAGATTGCATTAAGACTTCGGATTGTTGAAAAACTGGCGATGAAAAAAAAAAAAAAAACCCTGATAATGGAAAGTTTCAATGAATATAAACAGGTTTAAGTATCACCAGACGATTAAAGCTCTCTGGGAGATGGGTGGTCTGTCGTTGCTTTTAATATGACCCTGTTGAAATATTGACTTTAACATGAATACTTGCTTTGTTACAGGGAGTGGAGCCACAGCAGTTGTCCAGGCGGCGTACTGCGTCCCCAGGAAGGAAAAGGTTGCTATCAAACGCATCAACCTGGAGAAATGCCAGACCAGCATGGACGAGCTCCTGGTAATAACAGTTGCAAACTTACATTTGATCTGTTGGTTGTGATCACAAATGTATTTTATAAATTTGTATTGATCCTACGTTTTACCCTGTATCTGACTGCTAAACCCCTTCTAAGATAGCAGTTACTTAAGACGTGGCTCAGAAGTCTGTGATCACGCTATGATCCTAGGATTTCTGATTCAGATCCTGGATCGTGCTGCTTGCCTGCCAGAGTGTGAAAGAGCTAGGGTCGCTAGCTCCGATTCAGTACTTTTCAGTTTTCTCAACTGGATTGGCTGAAAAGGAGAAAGGAGGCAGTAGCTGGCTGCTCATGCATCACTAAACTTGCCTTCACCCTCCTAGTGTTGGGAGCATTGTGTGTGTGTGTGTGTGTGTGTGTGTGTGTGTGTGTGTGTGTGTGTGTGTGTGTTGGGGGGGGCGGGTTCTCAAGCTGTGAGAGCAGTTACTACTTGCTTACTGGGGCAGTAAAACAAAACCCTTGTAATTTATTCACTATAGTTATGGGATAATAAGCCTTAGGTTGTAATTCTTGGATTTTAAGGGGTTAAATGGTACTTTTCCCCCACTTTTTCCATAAATTTATTTAATATCATTCATAGCTCTTCTTTGTGGTGCCAGACCTTTTTGTTGTCTTTAAAACTAATTTGTAAAACTGTCCAGTTTTGATTGTGAAGGTTAGTATGAATGGGTGGGGCACGCTGAATAGGGACACTAAAGGATGTCACATAAACAGTCAACTCAAAATGGACCATTTTTGCAGCTAAACTTCCATATAAGAGCTTTATACTGAGCAGTCTACAGTACGCTTTCAAACTTTCAAAGTTTCTCCGTGATTTGGGGCCTTTGTGACATATTCTTCACAAAAATAACTTCAGTTATTTTAAAGTGGTGAAAAACTCTCCATAATAAGTTAAAGATTTTCTTCTGGAACACGTGGAACCTGTCCAGCAGGATTTAACCCATGCAAGTCTTAAACAGCAAGCACTGCATGACTGAAATATCATTGTCATCACCGGTCATCATCGATCACCACAGGCCTCGCAGAAGAGGTAATGCCAGAGGCAGAGAACAAAGACCAGCATTGTAGAAGTGTCATTTGTCTCCTGACAGCTACTCATTTCATCATTTTCCCCCTGCTGCGGGAGATTATAGCAGCTTTAAGAGAAGTGAACTGTGTAGTGTATGGAGGAGTTCTCACTCCGCATCTGAGAAGCTAAACTAGCTTTCACATGTGACTCTCGTGGATCTAATCCTTGTACAGACGTGCTGCTTCCTGCTTTATTAGCTTCATTTTTCATGTTCCTGGGGAGCTCAGGAGGTCACCTGTAAGTTGTAAATGTAACTTTTCGTCTTTGTCTGTATGATCCCACTGTCAGCTGCTGCTTTGATCCTTTGATGCTGGAAGAATCTGCAGATTGCATTGGTCAGGAAAGTCATTAGGTCATGTTTATGATCTCTGTGTTCGCTGAGAAAAAGGGGGAAAAGTCTAACCAGTGCTGGTGAACAGGATTAATCAAATGAACATCTTTATTTTCAGTTTTCCACATCAGCAACGTGCATCAGTATCGTCACACAAACTGAATTGTGAATTAAAGTTTGTAAAGCTCTCTGCTGTTCATGGAGGAATCCTCGATTATGTTACTTACAAACACAGCTCCTATTAATAAAGTAACCTTAGACGGGAAAACGTCTAAAAGTGGCTCGTAACCATCACTGGCTTAGCTAGCAGCTATGTGAGTAAGCGTCAACTCCATTCGTTCCACTGAGTTGTTTGGTAAGGAGACTCACAGTTGCATTGTGGTCCATATTCAGCTCCTATAGGATATGATATTTACTGTAAATTACCAGTGGCGGATTATAATGCCCTCAAAATCGTGTTTGAATTCCACTTTACGATTTAGACAGGATTCAGGAAAATGGCTGACATACTCATTAGTGCCCTAAAACGTGAACAGGGATCAATTTCGGCCACAGCCTCTGTCTCTGAAACCTGACGTGAAGGTTGTCAGCAGTGGCTACAATATTACCTTAAAATAGTAGCTCATGTTTGGTGCTTTGTTATTAAAATATGGTAATTGTGTAATGTTACATTTGTCTAATAAACTGATAATGACAACATTTTAAAGAGGGAGGGTTTTCAGGCACTCATGGCCCCTTTGTAGTGTCCCATAGCTTAACCCGTTACAGTAGAGCATATGCTGCCTGGTGGGGCCCATGAATTAGCTTGAGAGACACTGGTATAGACTAGATATCATCCAGTATTGTAGCCAGAAAAGTGACAAAAAGGAAAATATTTAGGTGCGCAATGTGTGTTCTAGTTGTAAGAGCTTAATTTTATAAAATTGAGTTGTTTTAAATGTTTTGGTGGGATGTACTGGATGAAGGATCAGTTTGGGGTTTTTTTTTGGTTTTTTTGGACCCACATGGAAATCTAACCCTGTTGGAAAGGTATGTGGTTTTTCTTTCTGACTGTCTTTGCCTTTATGGCCTGCTGAGCATCCTCAGGAAGCGTTAAATTAAACACAGATTGCTCCTAAAATGAGCTGGATCTGCGGTCAGCTATACAAAAGCATTCCACATTCGTGGTAGAACCTTGAGGAAATCCTTCCAAGAGGTACGGCTGATTGCACCTAAGACGCAAGCCATTTACCCCACAAAAGCCTGTTCCAGTTCTGCTCACTATAATCTTCGGTTTGTATTGTCGAGGAAAAATATCCAAGGAAAATTTGAATTCTTATTCACTTGCGGGCTCAAATCCATTAGCACAGAGCTCCGAATTTCAGATGATGTTGTGACCTAGGGAGGTTGTCTTCTCTCACACAGCCAACGGCTCCAGACTAACAATGATGTAATGGTGTGTCCATAGTGGCCCCTCTGTGTTTCATCACGGCGTCCATGTGACACGATGTTCCCCAAGCGCTCTCAAGACACGTGACTGCTCTGATAATGCTTCGTCTGATGAAATTGCTTGCACGTTAAAAGTACTGCTCGGCCACATGGTACAACTGCTCGATTTTGAGCGGAGTTCCTTGTCATAACAGATGTTACAGGAAGAAAGACCTGCCTACAGCAGGCCTGGAATAGCTTAGTGTATATTCCCGAGTCATTTGCCTCGGTCTGTGTCAGCTCTCGGCTTTCGTTTCAGAACTGCTGAATATTAAAATCCATGCGGTTGAGCCACTGAGATCCTAGCTTTTGTTCATTGCACCCCACACCCACACCTCTCTACTCCATGCCTCTGAGGAACCCTTCTCTCCCTATATTGACAACTCTTGTGAAGTGAATCAGCAGAATTTTCATCCTCGTGTTCCCACCGGAATCCTGCTTTGATCTGATGGCATGTCCCAGTACTGAATTGGACACTTTTGTCTGGTTAAGGCGCTTTATTCCTTTTGTTGGGTGCAAAGCAGCACAAGGGGTGGGTGGGGCACCGGAGGTGGCAGCTGCCACGAAAGCCTGTTCCAGTATGTCATCCTGCTTACCCCCACGACTGCCCAGCCACAGGGACCAGGCCTGGTGCAGAGTCGTGTGGTTGCAATTTGGCAGCATCCTCTCTCTAGGAAAATGTCTCCCTTTTGTGTTTTCAGCTGAAGATAATGACATGTCCGGCATCAACCCAATGTGGGCAGAAAAATACTGTTCCTGTTTGAAGCCAAACATTTTAGACTGCTATAGATACCTGCAGACTAATTGCTAAACATGTTCGCTCAGCTACCAAAAAATCACATGCTTAGAGACAGTGTCTGGTCTCTGATGCCTGTAATTAACTATTTTAAATGGAAACTCCTGTTTCGAGACGTGCTCCTCTATAAAGTGCTGTTAGGAAAGAAGAAAGGATTGCTTGTCCTTGCCATCCAGGTTCCAGTTTATCTTTGTCTTTTTCACATCTTTACATCACTTTCTGATCTAAATGAGATGCTTTCCACGTTCTTCCCGGCTCTCACTGCATCTCTTTCAATGGTTGATGTTTTTTTTGCCTCTTCTCCACACATTTCCCAACACTGGTCCATTAACTATCAGTTAGTAGATGTTAGTAGGCCCCTCCCCCAAATCCAAGATGGCAGCTGTCTGATTCCTTTGTTTGTGAGGTCTGTGGCTTTTTTGTTTTAAATGTTCTAAAGGACATATATGGTTGAATATCGGACGCTCTTCGAGTCTTTCTGATTTCCAAATTCTGAGATATCTGGGACTTGCTTTGAGGATCTATTTTGGTTCAGTTGTCTCAGGAATGCTTGAGGCCTAGCTTGCTACTGAATAGTTTGAAGCCTGGGCCATTTTCTGGATCTAAGTGTCTAAGTTGTGTTTTAAATTAACGCTGTTATATATAAGGCTGACTATGGGACACTCTTCAAGATCCTTCTGATTCCCCAATCTTTAGATATCTGGGACTTATTTTGCTACCAGCCTCTAGCCCTGCAGTAGCCAGTTTCCACTGGACTATTAACCTCCAGCTCTGCATTGACTGGCCTCTGAGGGCTGCCGGTCTCAACCAGGTCTGCCTTTGTCGGCCTCTGCCAGGCGCAAGGCCCCGGCTGGCCTGAATCGGTCTGCCAGCGTCCAACTCTGCAGTGGCCGGTTTCTGCCGGACTGCTAGCCTCCAGCTTTGCAGCGGCCGGCCTCCACCGGGCTACCTGCCTCTAGCTCTGTATCGGCTGGCCCTCACCTGGCTATTGGTCTCCAACTCTACAGCCGCCAGCCTCCACCAGGCTACCAGCCTTCAGTTGTGCTGCAGCTAGCCTCCACCAGACATGGCATTTTGCCCATCGTTTCTCTTACATCTTTACTAGCGTTGTGCAGAGTGGTATTGTGCAAGACCTGTGGACTGAATCGAACTGCTTTTTCCAAGATTGCCCATGATTCATTTGACAGGAAATATTTGGGGAAAACTCCAAGGAAAAGGTTAGAATTATTCATGAATTTGTCTGAAGTGTGCACTGCATATTTGTCCCCTACCAGCAGAACATGAACTGGTGTCCTTCAAACCACACAGGCATGTTGTGGCTCCCTTGTTGAGTTCAAGCAGAGAGCAGATCCTTACTATAATCATGGTGTGCACCATATGATGCCTCAAATCACATTCTAGCCCCCTCCAGGGGGATAGCTGAGCAGGCCGCACTAGCAAGCAAATCTGTGCACAGTCACACGTTACATTGGCTTTAGCTGTTGCAGCTTTCCCAGACCAGATTTCACAATCCAAATACTGCCGACACAGTGACCCGTTTCAGCTATAAAGATACCGTTTCGAGGCACATTTCTGTGATGGAGGCACTCTGTCACTCAAATGTTCAGCTCTGCTACTTAACAGACCATGAAGTGGTAGGGGCTCTTTTCAGAACAGGCAGCAGCTTTCCTCGAGCCTAAACGGACTAAACGGATCAAGAAATGTGCTCTTTACTCGTCCGTTAAATGCCTAGTTGTATTCCTCAATTTCTGTCTACTGTCAGGGACCAAACACGGCTTGATGTGCCAAAACCGCAGATGCTGAGATCCCACAGGTAGGCCTGTTGATCTGGTCCTCTCTTCGGCCTTGACTGGATTTAATTATGGGACAATTCAATCGGTTCCAGGCTGTCAGCTCATCTGTCTCTGCACAAGCTATTCCTCCCTGATACCAGAGAGGAGAGAGAGGAAAATAACAACCACACAACCCCAGGCACTGGGCTGGGCCCAAAGAACATCCACTGGCTCACATTTCCTTTCCCCTCCCAGACCAATGGAAGCTGAGGGTCATCCCCAATCAACTGAGCAAATTTGACCCCGGACACAGCAGAGCATTGGTCAGCTGGAAGAACGCTGCCAGGGAAACATTCCCCGTTATTTCCCTCTGCTTTCGGAGAACAATGTGCATACTGTTGTGGTTCTGGTGTAAAACTATCCAGCACCTTTGTTTCTAGAAGAGGCCTCTTTCCTCTTTGCTCAAGGACATTTCTTCCTCGAGTCTGAATTCCCCCTGCCCCACTTACTAGAGTAACCACTTGAAGTGAAATTATATGGTTATGTCACACCTCAAGCCATGCCTTTGTACACCATCTGGCCATTGTTAAACCGACCCAACCCAAACCTTGAGGCTTCTCTTCATAGTTCTTGCATTCTGAAGAGATCCAAATATTATGAAAGTATTCAGACTGGTGTACCAGTTTGAATACCTTGTTTGCTTTAGTGAAGCTTGAAAATACAGAGCACACATTTCTTGACATTGTAACAGTGTTCACTCACTTTGTGCAAGCATTCCAAACTCATTATGTTTTGATGGAAATCGGGATTTCAGAACAGCTTAACTCTACAAAAGTTGCCAATTATTCCTGACACATCCATTATGGGAGAGGCCACACCTATGGCAATCCTATATCCTTGGGCTCATAGGATTTACTGCTAGTGCAGGTTGAAACTTTTGAACGGTGCTGTTATACAAGGTTAAAAGTCAGAGGTTGCAGATCAAGATTTGTGGTCTTAACTTCATTCATTCTAAGCTGTTGACATTTTCGATCAACATGAGGTCTTTAAATTCAGCCTTGCAGCTGGTAGCTGAGGCTTTTATTGGTTTGATCCCTATGGGAAATTGAAAGTGACTCTCTTCTACAAAAGAACTTCAGGGATGTCGTTTCTGCCTGCTGATCATCACGAGTAGTTTGTTATTATTTCGGCTGTTATTTTAATTGAATCCAGAACAGGTTTTGTCCTTTCCATTTCTGGGCCATGTTGTTTCTAATTGCTTTATGCTCTGTGCTTTTTAACCAAAGCTCCTATCGGCAAGCAGAGCTGTTTGTGAACAGTACAATTTTTAATGTGTAGTTTAATATTAATGATTATGTTGAGGCAGGTGGATTGTCGGCCCTAATGCTACAATTATAAAAGTCCACATATTTGAGGACTCATTTCAGGAATCCTTATCTAGTTACTTACTTACTTTTTTGTGGTGTGGGCAGCACGCTGTCTTGGTGGTTATCATGTTTGCCTCCCACACTGGGGGCGAGGCCCTATCTGACTGTGTGGGTTTCCTCCAACATTCAAAAAACACAGAGATTAAGGTTCATTGGTGTGTATATGTATGTGGGTGTATGCACAGATATGAATTGCCACTCTGTCCTGGGTGAGCGTTGTCCAGATGGATGGTCATTTTCCGGTAGAGTGTGCTGCCTTTTGATATATATAGAAAGGCGCTATATATGTAACTACAGAATTGAGTCTGAAAACTAGCAATATAATAGCATTAGAAGTGATATGGTGTTCGAAAAACTTAGTGCTACATTTGGTGTGCTATTAAAAAACCAAAGTTCATCTGATCATCAGAAGACTGAGACACATTGGACATCTCTGGTTTGATTAGATTAAGTATTAAGAAACGTGGCTAGCTGTTAGACAGAGTAGCAAAATGCCAGTGCTGTTGGCATTCTTCTCCACGGATGTTGTGTTTGCAGCAGTCTTTAAAGATGTGGCTTCACTTGAAGAACCAAATTCTAGCCTTCACCCTTCCAGCACTAGTGCTGTCATCATAGGAAAAACTGCCTTTTTCAAGCGGTCGGTGTGGATGGTTTTTAGGATATTCACAGCAACCTTATTGTGTCCTTTATCGTGACCATATTATTATATAGCTCACAGGTAGGTACAATATATTTTAGAGCACTTTGAGCAATGGTGGCTTTAACGTATATATCACTGGACCCGGAGACCCACTTCCCGGCATATTTTAATGAGTTTCCTGCTTTAACACACACCGTGCAATTCTGAAAGGCCTTACAAATGAGCCGATTAGTTGAAGCAGGTGTGTTGGGAGCAGGGAAAGCACTAAAAACATGTAGGGCAGAGGGGTACCAGGGGCAAGTGATCTCACAAACTGAAATGCAAGTGTCAAAATGTAGTTTATTTGACCTGTAGGTTGGTAAGGATATTCAGAAAGATTCTGTGAAGAGATTCTGGCTGTTGAACATGGCGAGAAGGATTCATGGGTTTGGGTCTGCAGTTCCAACATTAGCACAGTTCTCTCTTTTGTCAAGTATAAGTGCTCTGACACACACACACACGCACACGCACACGCACACACACACACGCACACACACACACACACACACACACATACAGAGCTTCAGTGCTGCACCTGGAGGAGAGGGAAGGAGGGGAGGGATGGATGTCTTTATTTATGTTGTTGATATGCATGCTGGCCTATTTTCGTCTGAAGGGTTATGTCAGCACCTCTTGCTCAATTTAACCAGACGATGAGAAAGCCAAGTCTTGTTTTTAGGGACATTGTCTTAGTTATGATTTTATACAGTCTAATGTTATTTTACACACACATTCACACACAGCTGTAGTGACTCAGGAGGCATCCTACAGTCTGTGTGACAAAGGATTTTTGCATTACGAGTCTGATCCAACAGCTCACAACTGGGACTTTCCCAACCATTTTAATGCATTAGCCCAATTCAACTAAAGTAGCATTTAAGACCAATCCAATTAAAGTAGGTTTAATCTGTAAAAAAATGTTTTAATTATAATTAGTAAATGAAGTAAGTAAAATGTATTTATATAGCACTTCTCAGAGAGCAAAGTCACAAAGTGCTTTAAATGTAGAACACATTGTAAAACCCTAAAACAACACACCTAATAAATGAACCAAAAGCCTGTTTAAACAGAAGTCTTCAGTTGCTTTAAAAGGCTCCACTGACTCAAGTATTCCATAATTTGGGAGCAACAACCTCAAGCACTTGATCACCCGGAGTCTTTAAACGAAGGCGCGGAACAGATAACAGGTTTGTTATTTGACCTAAGAGAGCATGATGAAGATCAGTTACATACACGGGAGCCTGACCATGTAGCGCTCTGTTCGTAAGGGTAAGAACTTCATTATAATGAGGGCTGTTTGATATATTGGTATCAATATCGAGAGTAAACAGAGCAGGAGATGGGTCGAGGCGATCTCGTTTATATCGAGTTTTATAGTTTTTAAATAACGCTTTGATTCAATCTTGCGGGAAACCTTTTATCTGCTCCCTTGCCCTGCTCTGCACCGCCCTCTGCTTTCAGTTCTTCCTCTACTCCGCCCCCACTTGGGCTCTCTATGGAGGGGGGATAAGACTTTGTGTGTATAAATTAAGATCACAGTTCAGTGGGTTTAAATGTATTTAAAAAGACGGAAGAAGCATTTCAGGAGTGTCACGTTTTTCCACATTGTATCATATTGTATGTTGCCATTGAGCTAAAATATACTGGGATATGGTTTTTGGACGTTCTCCAGAAACTGCTTGAATGAGACCCTCTTTCTGCAGTTAAGAATTCTCAAAAGAAGCTGAGGAATAAGAAGCCTTGTTGGGCAGCTGTGTTTGTTTACAGCATTAATGTGATTTGTTTTCAGACGTGTTGTCAGATTGTCAGATTATTAGACGGGGTGGTTATCACGAGCGTTGCTGGCAAGCAGAACATTTTGTGTGATTTTTAACAAGTAATGATGGAAGGACACTATATGCTGTTTTCTGTGATTCTCTCTCTGAACATTTTGAGTTTTAATAAAAGTCTGAACTGAATGACCTCTAACGGCAGCTTCTTTCTGTGTCTGCAGAAAGAGATTCAGGCCATGAGCCAATGCCACCACCCCAACATTGTCTCGTACTACACCTCCTTTGTAGTGAAGGATGAGCTGTGGCTGGTGATGAAGCTTCTCAGTGGTGGTAAGTCAGCCCTCTGTTCTTCCCCTATTATTCCATTTATGTGTAGAATTGTTGACCTGGTCATTGACCAATCAGCACACTTTAATACCGTATTTGACTAATATTATAACTTGTCTAAGTTAAACATGTTGCAAAGGTACATTTCACATTTGGAGGTGTCCTGGTGACATATAGCATCACTCTAATTACTAAATGACTAAAAACTCACTCCATTACTAAAAAAAATGACAGCTCTTGAGGGCCGTAAATAGATTTATACCTTTATTGATTGAGGTCATTTGTGATTCCCACCTGCTAATTACGACTCCCCTTATTACATGATACTCCTACTGCTGGGAGGATGTGAAACACCAGCACATCCTTTTTGCTGCTGCAGATGCAATGTAATTAGACAGCAGATCATGCCTTGAGGACAATGCTAAATGCTAATACCAGTCATCCACAATGTCCAGCATGACATTGAGTGATTGGGGGACAGGGAGGGCAATCCTACCAACCTAGAGAGTGCAGGATCAGTTGTGCTTTGTGGGACTCATTTCTGAGGATAAAACTTGGAGTCTCCTGGTGATGGAACCAGCGCTTAGACAGCTGTACCACCCAGGAACCTCATTTGTTTTATTCATGATACACAAACGAATAGAATAATAGAATAGCCATCTTCTAAATACTGAAATTGTCCAGATTGCTTTGATTGCAATTTAGTTTCTTTCGCATAATCATCACAAAATCCTGACAATTCACTGCACATTGCTTTTATTTATTTATTTATATATATTTTTTTAAGCAATCCTACATCCCCTACAGCGACTGTAATTGTGGAGAGCGATCTGTTAGCTGGGGTCTGCCAGGGGCTCCCTTACTGAGCTAATTACCAGGCTGGAGCAATGAAGGAGCAGAACCACACTGCCGCAGTTACAACTGTAGCACGCACTTTGAAGGAAGTGTGAGGTGACAGGAAAAGGAAGCTCATTAGTATTGCACTTGTCATTGTCAGGGTAAAGTCACATTTCAGAGTTTATCTGCAGCATAATCTGTACACACTCACAAACCCAGTAGAGCTGTGCATGCAGATGCATGGTGTAGATTGTAGAACGCATGAGCTGCAGCAAGTTCCTTTGCAATCACTCCCTCTTAGTCTTGGTCATTCATTTTCACCATCCTAAGAGCAAGAAACTCCAGCAGTTTTCACATCAGCACAAAAGTGGTTTGTAAAGCGTGGTAGGCAACCCTGGATCTGGAGTGCCAGCTTCCTGTACACTTAGCTGATTTCCATTCCCTCAGAGCTCATAAAACCTGGCAATTAACAGGTGAGTTCAGTCAGGTGCAAAATTGTGCAGTCTGGCATGGGTGGGGAACATCACTGCTTTACATACAGTAGAGGTTATGTTCCCTCCCTGGTCAAGCTCAGTATGCTGCAGCAGGAGGGCCTTGTAGGGCTATCAGTAAAATTCAGAAATAGAAATATTGCCAATTATAGAAGGCATAAAAAACGAATCGCATTATTTATATCTTCACTCCAAACAAGAAGGCTCTAGATATATTCTGAAAAGGTTACTTTGACTCATATTGATAGAATCCTTTTTGGCCATATAGAGCAATTTGTAAAAATGTGTGTGTATATTTCAGAAATGTTATCCCAAAGCTGTGTCAGATATAGATACCTTAGTCCTGAACTTCAAGCTCAGCAGATGGCATTGTATTAACATGGCTGTTCACACAGTCAGCTGTCGTAACATTACGACTGAGATATGTATGTATATATGTATGTACAGTCTGTCTGTTTATAAAATTTACATTTTTTTTAAAGCAAACATCAGCCACTCTCTTGCAACTGCCCTCTTGGACTTGAACTAGTTATTGTTTAGAACCACATGTTTATCTGTCATCCTGTTCTACACAAGACTGGATATTTGCGTTTTTATGAACGCAAATTGATTTAGCGCACAAGTCATTTCTAGTGCTTCATTGTGCATTTGATTAAATGTAGTTCTCTCTGTAGCCTGCTTAACATCTGCAAGCCAACAATCAAGCTTCTCAAGCCCATATCTCTCAGCTCCCAGAGTGGGAAGGTACGCTGCAACTCCGACTTGCAATCTTTTGCAGCCTTTGCATGCCGTGGCTGCAATGCAACAAGTTTGATCCCACCTACCTGATACTGTGCAGATCTGCTGGACCTGGACATGCAGACCAGCCTTCCTTGCGCAGACCTCTTGTTTAAACCATGTGCAATGAATTTGTTTAAGACCTGACTTTGCCCTTTTTGAAACTAGCATATTTGCCTGAAAATAATGTATGAATAAGTCAGGGCTCAGAATTCTCAATTCTAGGCTGATCAAATATTCATCTCTGATATTAAAGCAACATTATGTAGCATTTTGACCTTCAAAGATCATTGTGATCCTTCACTGTCTCGTAATGAGGCCAGTAGTGTTGCTGCTGTTGCTTTTCTGAGCTGAGCCCGCTGTAACTTTGGAGAAACACGGCAATCTACTCTACAGTCCGTTCCACTTTCCAGTTGACACTGAAACGTATAGCTGTTGATTCCTGGTACTTCCATTTCTTGGATACAAGTCTCCATTTAACATCTGGAATGTGATCGTGTGACTGCAGAAAGTGCACAATGCACATTGACTTGACCAGAGATGTTGAAGAATGAAGACACGCAAACAGCTGCTTTGGCTCCTTCTGTGATGACTCTGAATCAGGGACAACATTAAGACTCTAAATGTTGAGATCATACGGGTCCAGATGTGTTGGTCCTCCATACCTGTGGTAAATGAACTCAAGTTCCGATCACCCCAATGTGTTAAACCTTCTAAAACCTCACCTACTCGCACTTCATAAACGTCATCTACTTGTGAGGTAAGTCATTTAAGTATGACGTGCACAATGGACATCTGCGCACGGTGCCAGCACATGTTGCAAATGCATTACGCTCTATTTTATAGTCCTTTAGCACGACCCTGCAGGGTGTGGGTATTTGCAGTGTCCAGAAGAACAACCAATGACTAAGTTCAACAGGTGTTTTGGCCTCTAGAGCGTCATTATTATGCTATAGTCCATAATAAAGCAGGTTTTCTGGGTCAGTAGGAACACAAAAGCACTGAAGATGTTGCTGTGTGCGTTGGCTGATTTGGTGCCCACTGACAGTGTGTCAGCAGGCTGTGTTCTGAAAGCCTGAAAAGTTGCTTATGAAATTGCTATCTTTTGACCTTGATGAATGAAAAGAAAAGCCTTATTACCAGTTCACTGTGAGAGCTTATCAAAGGTGTTTTGAGGTCAACCAGTGTGTACACATTTCCTGAATACAACATTCCTGAATACAACATTTCCTAACCTTACCAATGAGTGAATATTCATAACTATAAACTTTAGTTGATGGACCCCATTTAACAAGCTGAACCTTAAAGAAATAAAAAAAATATCCCTTGATGTCAGTGTTGTTAATCTGTACTGATGCCAAGGACAGATATAACATTTGCAATGTGCTTTACTTTTTGTCTGTTTTTTGTCATTGAATGAGTTTGTTAGGATCAAAAAGATAAACATTTTGCATCGACCTGTTTACAATATAGAAATAACCAGAGTTTAGCTGACTGTCTGTATAGCTAGACCAAGCTTAGCCTTAATGCAGTACATTTCTGCAAGCTAATATCACAATATAGGCATCGATGAGGTTCCCCCCAAGGGTGGACGAAGGGCCCTCGCATGGTGTAGTCAGGGCAAACCGCAAAACTGACCATGTTAACGTTTCCTTTTTGTCTAGTGTTGTGTATCATGTGACTCATTGCCCGCCACCGTGACGCTGTTTGACCAAACGACTAAACTCCAGGAGGAGTTTGAAAGAGTTGCACATATTCCAATATGGCCAACTTCCTGGTGGGCAGAGTTAATACAACCCAATGGATTTTAGCGCACCACATAAAGATCTAGACGTTTGTAGGAAATGCACTAGCTAGCTTAGAACTAACAATAGAATTTTAGGTTTGAGTCATGTAGCCAAACTGGAGAAAATTGTCAAAATGGTTAAAAAGCATAGCTACATCCTAATGAGTGTGGAGGTTTTCAAGAATCTTTTTGTACATAGAGACAGGAATATTCTTGAAGAAAAATTGAAAGCTGCAAGTAATTTTTTTTTTTATTAAAACATCATACAAATATTTTTACATTGCAAGTGGAGTCAAATTTAAAAAGCCTAGGATGTCCTGAAAGTAACATTTTGGCATGTGTGACTGCCTCCTATAAACACTTTTCCTATTAAAGTACCTCAAACTATGAACGTCACCCCCCCAAAAATTAGCCTGATGTTCTAAAGGTTAAGATGGGAGTTTTTAAGACAGTTTGCCCAGCCATAACCATACTGTGGTATCATTCTGCACATTTCAGTTACGAAAGAATCTGTGTTTAGAAAGTCTGGTGTTTGTTAGCTATATTGCTCTAGTATCTCTCTTGGGAAAATAAGCAAACGCACATCAGATGTCTTGGCTTATGGATTGTGCGAGGTAAGTAATAAGTCATGTTCCTCTGTTTATCTTTTTTTTTTTTTTTTTTTTTTTGGGGAGAGAGACAGAATACCTGGAGCTGTGCTGTATTCAATAACCATAGTTCATGATGTAAACTCAAGCTTAGCAGTGGCTGTAAAGCCAGATCATAACTTCACTTGGAATTTTTTCCCCCATGGTCACAACCTACTGTTCAACAGCAGATGCTTCCTATGCTTTCCTTTCCCCTCCTGACCTTCTAACCTTCACTGAGACACCGATCCTTCCCCATTTATTGGCCTGGCTCGCTTCTATGCTCTTTGGCCCAGTGAGCATGTTTTAACTCATGGCAGCCCACAACCTACAGAAAAACCAGCCGTGGCTTTTGCAGCAGTACGCAGACAAAGAGCCTTTGCCTGCGGTGGAAGCAGGGGGGGATTGCTGTACAGCTGTTCCGTTAGGTGCTGTGAAAGAGTTCTGTAAAACGTCTACTTCCAGCTACTTCCAAGAGGGCTTGGAATTGAGTCCTTGGATTAGAATCAAGCATGTCCCTCAAATTGTAGACTTGAACACTGTGAATTGGGTAGAGCTTGAGTCAGCGGCCTTCCCGCCTGCCAGCTCAGTAGGGGGCTTTACATACACACGGCAGTCCAGATTAATTTGCGTTCTTGGCTGTCAGCGTAAATGCAAATCTAATTTTTGAACATACTCTTCTTGCTCTCTCCTTCCATCACTGATTCACTTTTTTTTCCCTGAAACTAGTTGGATATTGTTAAACTAGCACTGTTGTTCCCTGGCTCCTTTTCCTTCTCTCAATGTTAAATTCTTTTGTGTACTGTAAAAAAAAAAAAAATAAAAAACCCACATTAAATCTCTCAAAGTGCTGTAGCAAAAACAACTTTCACAGTGTATGTTGACACTGAGCTGATGCTTTTGGTTCTATTTCTAATTTGTGCTCTTGTAGTTCTTGCTAAGTTAATAATAGGAATAACATGCCAGTTTGGCAGTACTTCCCTTTCTAAAGCAAGAAATATGATGAACCAAGCACATGTTCGTGCTGCATTACAGTACATTACAGTATTATTTAGTTGTAATGTACACTGACCCGGAAAGTCACTGCAAAGGAAGCAGTATATATTCCCATGACATTGAAATTGGATGTTTCGGAGTTGTTCTGTTTGCACAGACTATTCTAGCCAGATGCTGCTGCTCGCGATATGACTATTGCACATGTATATTGCAGTGACGATGCTGAAATGATGTATTGTGCAGCCCTAGTTTAGACTGAATGTTGAGTGTTTGATCCATCAGTTTGTTTCTGATCTTCTTTATGCCAACCAGGGTCGATGTGGAGCCTACCCAGGCAGGAATATCCTCTGGATAGCATGCTAAAGTTATTTTAGGCCCAATCATTTGTCAAATTTCATTATTAACCTTAAAACTTCAAATGGTTCTTGCATGTACTAAAGACCATAGAGCCCTGGAACCTAGCCCATGTATGGTAGCATCATAGCTTTCAGCACGTTTCACTGTAGTGAGTTGGAGGAACCATTTTTCCCATTGTACCATTAGTCTATGGACTGCTGACTGCTGTAAATGAATTTAAGATTAATCGTTGACCATCTACTCAGTTAAGGAGACCCCAAAGAAAAATAGTGCCACTGACCTTTAAAGCTGGGAGATATTATGCAACATAGAGTTACAGGCTGTCCGATCAGTGTGACTTTTCCCATGTTTTGAAATAGAATTTGAATATAAATAATTCATTTTATTTTTAGGTATTTTGATCACACCTGAATTCTGATACTTTTCTGGCTGTTCCCTCAAGCCCCCCACAACAGTAGTTAAATAAGAGCACAAAGGGTTCATGGTCCTGACAGTCTTGAGCCATTTATTTGAATATTACAGAGAAAATAATACTCAGAATGTATAGAGTCAGAGAAAGTGAGTGACATACCCCATCTACCTGACCGTTAATCTCCTCCCTGCTGTGTGTTTTCCTTTGATTGCGCGTGGTACTGTGTCTGGATGGTTCCCTCGACTCAATCGCATGAAAGCTTCTGTGACCCCCATGCACTCGGCAATGAATCCGTTATTGAACGGATGGGAGATGGAGAGCATCCTGAAGTGAAGTGCCAATAAAGATCCTTGTGGTGTGAGCCTGGCATGTTGCCCTGGCCACACTGATATAGATTGAATAGGCTCATTGCCCACTTCAGCACAGGCATGTCCCGGGACCTCCAGTAGACCTTGTCTCCTTGGATGGAAACCCTTGTGCTGCCTTTTTTCAGTGGATTTTTCTTCACGTAGTCACTAAAATTCAGTCGTTGCTTTCTTCTTTACTGGGATTTCATTTTTCTTGTCCCACTGATGTTCAGATTGTTCCTGAGGGATGAAGCAGAAGTGGGGCTGTTTCTCTGGAATTTCACAAGGATGGAAATTACATTGTATTACATAGTTAAGCAACTATGAGCATTTCTTTTTTTTTTTTTTGGGCATTTTTCCCAATTTTTCACCCCTACAAATTTAGATGTGCCAATTACCCCTCCCCCTAAGTAGCCTCCCACATTACATGCCCTGTTCTCGACGCTAGGGAGTGGAGATCGTCCATATGTTTCCTCTGAGTCATGTGACGATAGCCTACCACCTCTTTTCGAACTGCCGCCATTTGTATCGTTGCCGGGCGCTTGGATTAGAACGCTTGGGTCTGACACAATGGACGGCAGACGCCGTGTCAACCAGCAGCACACTTGTGAGATGTGGGAGGAGCGCCATCTACCCATCTAGCAAGCCAATTTCTCTCCCTCTGGACCCCGGCTGTCGATGGTGAGCAGCATGAACCTGGATTCGAACCAGCGACCAGGATCATAGTGGGAGCGCCTTAGCCCGCTACGCCACTCGGGGCCCATGAGCGTTGTTTTTAAACAGTATTGATAATTTATTGCTCTTTATTAAAGCATAACTTTTTCACTAAGTGTATGACGTAGATCTGCACAGATGTTGGGTCACAGACAGCAGCTGTTGCATGTTGACAGATTGAGAGAAATTGCTCTGTAGGTTAGCTGTTTCACCCACACACTGGATGTGAATAAAGAGCACCATTTTTGGGATGCAGTAGAACAGGAGATTGACGGCATTAAAAGTGGTGCTGAAACAGCTGCAGGAATTGTGACGCATTCCTGTCGACAATGACGACAAGAATCTAAAAGGAATGTTTCCAGCATCTTGTGGAATCCATGCCACATACCTCACAGATTGGAAGTGGTTTTGAGAATAAAGGGAGGCTCTGTTTATTATTTGTGTAGACTTTCTAGTAAAGTGCTTCCTGAATTTGTTTACTGACATTCTAAGTGTCATGGGATGGCAGTATGTAAATTCATTATGAATTGATGTTATCTCAAGGCACAGCTTGGAAAGCCCTAAGTTGAGGCTGAACACTGGCATGATGGTAGGTGTCAGGCGGACGGAACATTCGATTTCTGAACTTGCGCAGGCATTTGCTTTTCCTTGATCCCCATTGTCATGCGTTTACTGGGAATACGTCATTGAACCAGTTCTGGTGCTGATAGCAAGTGTATTATCATGTTGGAATATCATCATTTTGGAGGTACATTAAGTTCATGAAGGCTTGCAAATGGACACCAAACATCGGTTAAGGACATGTCAAGATGAACGCCACACTGGTATGTAAACACCCCTAGCTGTGCCACTCACAAACCCTACCATCAGAGCAAAACAATGCGACACTTTGGTTCATGCCACCTTGTGCATTGAACGTTGATGGGTTTTCTTAGAGCAGGGCAAAGGTTGAAAAAAGGTTGTAACAACGTTATTTAAAAAAAACTCAATAAATGTGATATTGCCTCAACCCATATCCTGCTCTGTGTATATCCTGATATTGATATATTGCCCGGTTCTAGCAGCAAGTAGCATTAAAGAGCTCATTGTCTACTTTTCTTGGATTTTTTTTTCCCTTGATGTCAGCTTATGATCTTGATTTTGCTCTCTTGCCTCCTGATTGGACGTCCTGTATGTTACCTCGTTCAAAAAGTGCATTATGACTGGATGGATAGTGTGAGATGTGATAACCGAATGTGGTCAGAATGCTCATTCCTCATTCCCAGCAGTTTGGTCATCATTTTGGTTTGGGATGCTACTATAAGCTTACTTGGTCTGTCTACCTCTGTTGTCAGACTGTGATAGTACACTTCTCTTTTTGGAATTCTTTATCTTTGGAATTTGCACAAGTAGAAATGTCATGGGAAAAATTGCAGTCAGCTATGAAGTTTACCTTGAAGCACTTGTGTTTTTGGCGGCTGGATGTCTTTCCGTGAGGGGACAGACATAAAGTGAGCATTCACCATTGTTTTACTTCTTCTAATTACGAGACGTTTCTGTACAGACAGCGTTTCTTGGACAGCAGCCAGAAAACTAGTGCATGTTGCAGATTACACCAACCCTCGCATACAACGCCGGAATCTATTACGGGGTTGATCTCAAGGTTAGGTTGCCTGCAGCACACACAGCATCATGCTGAGCTGTGCAGTCTGTGTTTAATTTTGGATTAGTACATGAATTCTTTTGGCCATTAAATTCTGAATGTCTCTGAAGCTGTGATCCAAAGTGCTTCAGTAAACAGATCCACAGAACTTTAAAAGCATCGTAATACGATTTGTATTAGAGATTAAATAACTTTTCATTCGAGTCTCAACTTCACAGCCCACCCAGCTGCTTTTTATTAGCATTCCACGATAGATCAATTTAGTCTCATTGTATTTTCCAAATCTATTGTGGCTTCAGATGATATTCATTTAGCATTAATGTTGATGCCCGCTTCATAATGTTTGCTCTGTGCCAGTGTTTTTCAACCCCGGTTGTGGGGTCACCCCTGCTTTGCACCTTTCACTGCTTAATCTGCTTCCAGCACACCTTATTCAACTAATCATCTCATTAACACGTCCTTTCTGTCAGCAGCCGGGGTCAGGGTGAGCAAAATTGGCCAGTCTCTCTCTGGGTGGGTAGGTGGCACTCTCTCCCACCATCAAACCCACAGCAATGCTGGTCGGCACCGGCATCTGTAAAATGTATCAGAGCTGGAGACCCGGAGCTTTTCTCCGAGCGCGTTTGGCTGCCGAACAACAATGCAGTGGCAACAGTTTGAATGGGTCGGAGGAAGCATGTGCAAGTCGTCACTCTTCTAGTGTTGGGAGCATTGTGTGTGTGATCGGGGGAGAATGCTCGTGGCGTTAACCCCACGTTTATGTTTAACATGGGGTTAAACATTTCCTGTGTGAACAGTTTTGACTCTTCTGAAGAATAATTAATCCTTTTTTCCACATTTTTGCCATTCGTATTTCAATTGTAGATTGGATGACTGTGTATTTAAGGCTGCTTTCTTTTCTTCCCATCAGGCTCTGTGCTGGATGTCATCAAGCACATTATCTCAAGAGGGGAGCACAAGACTGGAGTGCTGGATGAGCCCAGTATAGCTACCATTCTGAAAGAAGTTCTTCAAGGACTTGAGTACTTGCACAAAAACGGGCAGATTCACAGGTATGAGCGTCGCTGCATTGTCTCAAGGGTATGTTCTAGCAAAGTAAACATACTGGGGTTGACTCTTCACAGTGGCCCGTCTAAGAGGGTTGTGGGGGGTGGCTCATTGGCTGTTTCAGTTGGTGTGCTGTCAAACCCATCTTATGTATACATGAGGGGTTTTAAATGTCATTTTTCATCAGTGGAATGCAGTTAGTTTCTCCAATAGAAGGTTCTTCATTTGTTTTCTTGTCCACCTGCTTATACAATTATCCAATCAGACAGTCATGTGACAGCAGTGCATAAAATAATGTGGATCTAGGCAAGCAGATTCAGGTGATGTTTACATCAGCCATCACAGTGGGGGAAGAATATTCACACAGATGGTTGTTAGAATTTTGCACCATTGGCATAAATCCATGAACCCAGCCTGCCTTGTATGGGCTGGTTAACATCCATCAAACATCACTTGAATTGCTGAACATGTGCGCCCAGTTCTAATGGCTGGTGTAGCACGATGCCTGACAATCCAGTGTTCTTTAGAGGTCTTCCCAGTCACTGAATTAGAATCCAGTAACAAAGCCTTTGCGATGTGGTCGAACAGTTTGCACCATGAAATTCCTCCTCACAATCTGCAGGAATTGCATGACACCGTCATGTCAACATGAACCAGCATCTAAAAGGAATGTTTCCAAAATCTTGTGGAATTCATGCCATATGCACCACGGAAGCTGTTTAGTAAGCAAACAGACACACAACCCAGTGTAGAATTCCGAATTAGTATCTGTATTGAGTTGAGCATTAGATCATTTCTGTTCCAGTAGCCATGCTTGTTTGTAAGCCTAAGAAAGTCACTACAACCTCAAGGTTTCTTCCAAGACAGCAGTGTAAGTCAATTGATTGTGCTTGGAATGCTGCCATACATGTCTAAACTGCGTAGCATAGCAGTGTGTATTCACATAGAGGGCAAAAAAATGCTTACCAACACAGTATCCATTATGAGTAATTCAATTTCAAGATCTATGACCACCCCAAAGCTAATTGTACTTGGCAGACTATGTAACAAGTACAAGTAGCCTCACAAGATGGACTATGATGGCGAATTTATGGTTTGTGTATAGTTGTAGGGTAGATGCTGTGTTGTGGTGTGAGCTCAGCGCTTTTAAAGCTGCCAGAGTTAGAGTCCATAGGCATTCCTCACTCACCGAAAAAAGAGGAAGGATGACACTTAGCTTAATCGATTGTGTGTTTGAGCAGCCAAACCACTGAAATACCTTCTTAGACAGAGATGGACATTACTTTTCCATTACCCTCAACCTGCAGATGATTAGCGCTGTAGAAGTCCAGTCTCCAGTAATGGGTCACTCAGTTATGAGCTTGAGTACAGCACACATCAGTCAAGGAGTCAATGGATGGCACACAAAATAGCTACTACTTTGAGTTTTTTCTGAGCTTTATTGTTGTCTGTCTGTAGATCACTGACACTGAGTGGATCAGCAATGTAAAGAGCTGGAACCGTGATCCAAAGATCACAGGTTCGAATCATGGGACGTGCTGGTTTCGGGGTCAGAGAGAGCAAAAATGGTCAAATTGGAAGCATCATATGTGAGGGGGCTATGGGAGTCCTATTGGGGTGTGTGTGTGTGTGTGTGTGTGTGTGTGTGTGTGTGTGTGTGTGTGTGTGTGTGTGTGTGTGTGTGTGTGTGTGTGTGTGTGTGTGTGTGTGTGTGTGTGTGTGTGTACAGGCCAAAAGTTTGGACACACCTTCTCATTCATTTCGTTTTCTGTATTTTCATGACTATTTACATTGTAGATTCTCAGTGAAGGCATCAAACTATGAATGAGCACATGTGGAGTTATGTACGGAGTTATGTTCATTCATAGTTTTGATGCCTTCAGTGAGAATCTACAATGTAAATAGTCATGAAAATACAGAAAACTGTCCAAACTTTTGGTCTGTACTGTATATATTTTATAAAATGACCGTAATTTTTAATTAAATTAGCTTAATACTTTTAAATAAATACAACTATAAGAACCCCTAAACTTAAATTGACAGTCACGTGTTTCTTCATGTAGTGTTGTTGAGAGCTTCAAGACTGGCAGCTGGGCACACATAACCTGTTACAATAGTTTGGTCAAGTTGTCAAGACCACGTTTACTGAGACCAAAACTATGCTCAAATCAGAATCTTTACGTGTGTGAGCATGAACTTAAGTACTTAGACACCAAGTCAAGACCCACTTGACTGGGGAGCCAAGACCATGTCTAAAGAGCAGCATAGACCGCGTCATGCTTTAACCACCTCAGCGGGTCTTTTAACTGCGTCCAAGTCTCATACTCTCTTTCTGGAGGTGGAATCCCTTAAAGGGGAGTTCTTGTCAGACAGATTGGACAGCAGTTTTTACAGGGTTTTGGTTGTTGCTTTTGTTGATACACTGCAGTTGAAATGAGAAACTGTAATGACATAATGAATGACACTTCTGTAATTAATCCATTTTGTATCAATCAGTCGGCCTCTGCTTACAGTTTCTTCATGAACGTAGCTGTGAAATATGCTGTTTGGACTTTTGTGAAATTGAGTTTCTTGAGTGCAACTTTGCATATTAGACTGAAGACTATGACCAAGTCTAAATACAGAATACTGTTAAAGATGGACACTGCTATCAGTTAAAATGCCTGATCAAAGTAAAGAAATTGTAGACTAATTAAATCTCTATTATATATCCTTAAATTAAAATAGCAATTCATTATAACAGGCTTTACCCACCAAATAAGATGATTAACCTACACCATCAGTCTGGTTGTAGCGTCAGTAGAATACTCCAAAGGTGGACGGTTTTTGGAGCAGGTAGAGACGACGTCTTAAAGCTTATTAAAAAAAATGCTTTTTGTTTTGCCTGTGAAGCCGTTCGTCTTGATATCTGCGAACCTTTAAGTAATGAATTACAGAAACTGCATACAAATGTGTTTCGTACTGCATTAATGGTTTGAGACTATCAGGACCAAGTCTGAAGAACGCTGTGCTCAATGCTGTTATTCCACTGCGGCTCCGCACTGTTGAGCGCTCCACGGTCAACTCATCCCCCTTGTGGTCTCTTTAATATTAATTGTCTTGTTTTCCACAATATAGAGCAGTTAAAGCAGGTCTTGTCAATAATTCATGGTCTTTTAGCCTGGTTAAGTACCTGTGTCTTGCTAACATGTGGCTCAGAATCTCAATCAGGGAGGGCTCATCAGTTCACTGTTGTATTACAGGAAACATTTTTTGAAAAAAAAAAAAAAAAAGGTCATCTTATATTTATGCTGTGCTATTGCTTTATGCAAAATGTATTCAGCCCAAACCAACAATCTCAACAAACCTCGTCATGTGACGCACTCGGCACACAGGGAAAGGTGTGCTTAAACAGACCACTCCTATTGGGTTAAAATAACATCGAGCTGCTGTGAAAGTAGATGCGCATTTGATGAACATGTGCAAGACAGGCGTGTGAAACCCGAGCGCGGGACGGGCGTTCAAGATGGGAGTGATGTCACGTGAGTCCGTTTCCCATATGATTTTGGTGGCACACCCAGATGCCTCCGAAAACGAACGGTCGGGTAACAGCTCCGCACTTATCTGTACAATCCTTTTGCTTGCCCGAGCCTGTTGTGAATGTGGCTTACTCAAATGCAAGCAAGGTATTAGACGTTTTTACTTTCCATTGTAGAACTGTTCTAAACGGCTGCTGTGCTCTGAGAAAATCCCACAATGCACCAGGCTGAAAGTGAAAGTTTATGGCTTGTTGAGGATATTTTAAAATGCTGTAGGACCCCCAAAGGATTAGGTCTGGATTGGGTTTAAAATTGCTACACCATACATGGTGGTACAGTACTGGGTGAAATCTGGGAATTCCTACAATATTTCACCTAAACAATGGCTGTATTATTATATATGTGAACAAAGATGTGATTTATTTTTACCTTTAACTCACTAAAGGTTTAGATTTATACTGATTCGTGTTGGTCTCCATTCTGAATTTTGCTTTCGGCAGCACCTAAGCTTGAGGAATCTCTGGATTCTGGCCTCTACTAACGAGCTAAGGAAATTTTAACCACCTCAGCGGGTCTTTTAACTGCGTCCAAGTCTCATACTCTCTTTCTGGAGGTGGAATCCCTTAAAGGGGAGTTCTTGTCAGACAGATTGGACAGCAGTTTTTACAGGGTTTTGGTTGTTGCTTTTGTTGATACACTGCAGTTGAAATGAGAAACTGTAATGACATAATGAATGACACTTCTGTAATTAATCCATTTTGTATCAATCAGTCGGCCTCTGCTTGCAGTTTCTACATGAACGTAGCTGTGAAATAAGCTGTTTTCTGTTAAACGGAACAGTGCAGCTGTACTATACAGCAGTATTCTGCAGATATCGCTTTGCTTACAAAGACAAATGTAGTTGTTTTTAATGCAGACTTTAGTGAATTTGAGTTGCCGGAG
Organism: Acestrorhynchus altus; assembly: GCA_034509495.1. Lineage (NCBI taxonomy): Eukaryota > Metazoa > Chordata > Actinopteri > Characiformes > Acestrorhynchidae > Acestrorhynchus > Acestrorhynchus altus. The sequence goes on from CM067503.1 coordinate 20,774,617, forward strand.
TACGAGTACAACTTTGCATATTGATGTTAGTTAGAAAAACTTGTTTAAAGGTAGGTTAGAGCGCGAGTGAGATGGATGACTATGACCAAGTCTAAATAAAGCACTCTAACTAGCTAAGGACATTTTCCGAGTGTACAGCAAAGCACTTTTGTAAGTCGCTCTGGATAAGAGCATCTGCCCAATGCCTTCAATGTACATCTTCACATTTTTTGGATCAGAATATGTTCGTATTTATTGGGACATCTAAAGGCTGTGGCATTGAAGCAGTGATGGGTTCTAACAGGTTTAAAATGTGCCAAAAACATTGTCCACACCAATACGACACTTCACCCACCTGGACTGTTTCTCTCTGGGCCTCAGCAGAAATGGACTCGTCTGACTGTCTGCCTGCAGCCTCACCTCTCTCTTCTCGGCTGAAGAACAGAACGGTGGAAGCCAGTGTTTTGTTGATCTGACGTGAAGTGTTTTGGGCTTTGCGATGTTTTCTACTCACCGAGGGGTTCTCTTTGCCCACTGGTACCAGTCTGGCCATTAGACCATTCTGAGGAAACTCAGGTCAGGTCAGCTGTTCTAGATATCTTAAAATCAAAGGATTAGATAATTGCATGAATATGTAGGTGCACAGATGTTCGAAAAACTATTCGAGCTAATATGGACTGTTGAAGTGTATCAAGTGCATCTTCTCATATGGACTGAAAAACCCTTTTGTAAGCCAGCATGATGAGCATGTGTTTGCCTTGTATGCTGGGTCACATGAGTGAGGGGTGGAGAGAGAATGAGGAATGACAGAAAGTATCTGGTAGGGGAGTCACATGATGACCCGCTCTTGACCCCTTAGAATGCAATTAGGCACAGCGGCCCAAGACAGAACTCCTTTCTAACCCGTCATCCACATCGTCATGCTTTGCCCCTGCAGTGGATCTTAAAATTGACCTCCAATTTCTGTCCCGTCTTCCAGGTCCATGATGAGCTACACTTTGCACCTTGGCCTTTGAGGCTTTCAGAGGGTGCTCTAATTACTTGCACATGGTTCACATGTTCTCTTGTACTCTAGCTCAGCCGAGTCAGATGGGTTTTGTCAGATGGATGTTGCTGAAGCATGGTATGTGCCGGTCGTCTGGGAATAGATTGAGGACACCACGTCTTTTGACGGCGCTGGAGACCATCACTTGGGTTCCCGGTGACTCAGGGAACCATTCTGCTGTTGTGGCAGTGTTTGGTTGATTGGTCTGTGCTGTCACAGGTTTATGGTCACACAGTAATTTTGTGGCTCGGGAATGAATTGTTGTCATGGGAACCTCAAGGTCGGCACAGCTTATCATTGGACTAGAGGGAATGAACCAGCCAATGGGAAAGAGGAGAAGGGATCTTTTCGGTATAAATCTTCAGGACACTTTCATAACACTTACACCTGCATGGCCACAGGGAACATTGCAATCTATAAATAAATGAAGCACTTAAATCGTCCATGTCTTCAACGGAAATCATGATCAGAAATGCTTTATTAATCCTAGAGGGTATTTGCAAATGATCACAGCTGCACGCAGCTGTATAAAATAATAAACAAAATAATAGAAAAGGATATGCAGAATAAACACTTTGGAAATATATACGTTAAAATATGTAGTCGCTATGATGATAAATAAATATAGTAATTAATGTAGTTCTAAGTGTTATTGCTCCACAGAGTTATTGCACAGATAAAATTAAAATTGCACAATCAGACTGTTGTGGTTCATAATGGTCACCCATTAAGGGAGGCGTTAATGCTTCATGCTTACTTGTGTTCTGTGCCTTTTTGTAAAATTTAATATTTCATGTCAATATTTTCAGCCAAAGGTCATTGCGTTCTTTAACAGATGAATGACATTTTAATTTATAGATTATTATAGATTATAGATTTATAGATTATTACGAATTTATAGCCATTTGTGTGTGCAATACCATGTGTTTGAAACCTTGATTTTGTCATTTTGTAGGACTAATGATTTTTTGGGCTAAATATTGTGAATTTGTCAGGGGTATGTTAAGGTAGCACCATGTGTTGGCTAGTCCTCATTTTATTTAAAACAGCTGGGATGCCCTTATGTGCATGCAGGCGGAATAACAGATCCAAAAATGAGGATTAATTAAACTGAATTTATGAAGGTGTTAAGTGCATGAGGTCATTTTTTTTGAAAACAGTCGAAATCCTGTCCTAGTTCTGATACTTATATTCTTACTGTGAACAACCACCACATCTCATCAGAACAGGTGCAGCGAAACATAAATACACTACAAAAGAAACTAAACATTTCTAAATTTAAGGAAAGTAGTTTGAACTAAGCTTGATTCCAGGTTTCTCAATTCCTTCTCCAGCTCACTTGATTTGACATCATTAGTACTGATTTACCAAAACAGGATGATTATTATAAATGAAGTCTCATGAGGAAAGTTATAGGGATGTTCAAATGATGAGGTTGTTCATATAAAAATTCGAAATTGCTCTAATATCAGTTTTACTGAGCGGAACATTTACCGTATTTTCCAGACTATAAGCTGCTACTTTTTTTCCACGCTTTAAACCATGCAGCTTATAATGAGGTGCAGCTTTTTCCTCTTATATATGTTATTTTCCAGGTTTTTTTTTTTTCTTTTTCTTTTTTTTTTTTTTTTTTTTAAACTTTGCAGGTGTGGCTTATATTCTGGAAAATACGGTAGTTCTCTTTTTTTTTTTTTTTTTTTTTTTTTTTTTTTTTTTCCAAACATTAACTTTGGACTGGTATTTATTGGTGATTTGATAATTTATGGACTTCTTTGTACACTAGTTTAAGGATTTTTGACCAGTCCTCATGTTGTTATCAAAAGACTCTGAACCTTAAAAATGATATAAAAGTATCTGCTGTGTGCACTGAACCATAACCCTGGTGCTGTGACTTTTTGACTACACATACCATTAGTTGTGTGTGTCTGCGTGCATGCATGCATATATGAAAATGGACCTTTATCTGAATACATTTGCACTTATATTTAGTCATTTAACTTAAAATTGCTATTTCATTTTGGAGGCAGGTAGTTGGAATCTCACCAGGTCTTCTGGTATATTTGACGTTGTGTAATAATCAGAATAGGGTTAGGTGAAAACTGTATATCAAAAATTCAATTATAGAACTGAATTTTGCAATGAATCCTGAGAACATTAACCATTTGGGCAGTGGTGGTTGGTATAATAAAGCAAATAGACAAATGGAGGTGTTCTGTTTAGCTTTTCAGAGATTTAAGACATGATGATGATGATGTGCCAGTTGTGGGAGCAGCTAAGTCTTCATTGAAGTTACTCTCACAGTCTTTAACAGGCTAAAGAATGTCCACAAGGGTAAGCTCCTTTTTGAATAAATACTTGGTTGGAGTTTTCAAGTCCAGTATTGAATATCATCTGAAATTTGATATCTTGAAATCTGCTCCTTTCGGCTGCTCCCTTTAGGGGTCGCCACAGCGGGTCATCTGCCTGATCCGCGTTATAGTTTTACGGCGGATGCGCTTCCTGACACAACCCTCACCATTGATCCGGGCTTGGGACCGGCACCAGTAGTGCACAAAGTACACCCCTAATGGCTGGTTACATACTTAAGTTTGAGAATAGTTTGGTAAAATGAATAGAGCAGCTTGGCTGAAGGCTATTCTTTACTGTTAGTTCATTACTTCAATACAACAGCGCAGACTGTGACACAGACTAACATCCCGTCAGAGTAACTTCACTAACGGAACATGTCGATTTACCTTCTGTGATTTCCTCTCTGAGATTGTGTCTTACTTCGCCCAAGAGTCAGGGGCAAGAACCATTTCTACAAAAGCAATGTAAGAAAATATTTCAATCTGAGGAGCTAAAGTGGTTAGACTTTAGTGGCCAAGTTGTTTACAGTTATTCGGAAAAATAATCTCAACTAGAGAGAAACCCGCGGAAACTGAGTGCGATTAAAGCTATATATAATAATGAGCATCTAAAAGTAGGCATATCTTAACGCACTGTTAACAGCCAGGGACGCATGGGATGGGCATCCGCACACTGCTTAAATTGGCTGATATTTCAAACTCATGGTTGAGGTTTTTGACGTCCAGAAGAGCAGACAGTGTGGTGAATGATTCATTCATAAACAGCCTCCAGAGTAAGATCAAGCCAGTTCTGGATGTGTAATCACAATCAGTACAGAGCAGTTTTTGTCCAGATGAGCAGCCGAGGAGAAGCGCTGGGGTCTGTGGTGGCTTTGTGAGGGAAGGGCAACGCAGATGTACTTGGAAAGATCTATGCTGTGGTGAGTCTTCACTGAGATACGAGTTGTCCATTAGCCTGCCCTTTAGCACCATGCTCCCAAGAGACCTGCTGGAGATGCCGTGCTTACACTCCATCTTCAGTACTGCCGTCAGCACAGCACTAGCGCTGCACTGTGCACATGCGTGTGAGTGCATGCGCACGCCTGTGTTCTCACTTTAGATTGTACTGCCATGCATGTAGAAATGCAGTATACTGCTTGTGTGGACTTGTGTCTACCTCAGCCCTCTGCTAGTAGTAGTCACGCATGCTTGAGGATGACAGGAATGTTACCCACCACCGAAATGGGTGTGGTTACGTCCCGTAAGCAAGATTTTTGCTTCTGTTATTACCAATGTACGCGGGTTAGGACTGGACAGTGCCTCATAAATGTAGCTCTATTCCAATCTGTTCTATACAAGATATATATATAAAAAAATGACCATATTCATAACATCGCACCTGTTACATGGCTTACCAGCTGTGTGCAGTTCATTCCCAAGAAAAGAACGTGAGCGGATCGCTTGTGTGGAAATGATGTGGTTTCTGAAAAGATGGAACTCGAGTACATTCTTGTGCAAATTATGCCATAGAAACGCCGCAGTTAACGCAGCAGCATGATGCACGTTTGGATATTTAGTGTTAAAATATACAGCATGTTGTTGGAACATTGTAAAAAAATGAAAATGGAAGCATAGATATGAGTCATAATCACTAACATCTGTGCATGTTGATGTGGGAGGGGGTGTGTGCTATTCTGTTTCTGCACCTCAGAAATGTGAGTAGGGCCCCTCGATATATACTGTGTGTGTGTGATGTAAGGAAAGGGAGAGATTACAGTTCTGTGCCCCCGGAGAGTAGAACTGGAGGCCACTCATACCAGGGTATTCTGCGTGTTTTATGATGTCTGGACCCTGCCTCGCTCCTCTGAGCATCTTGTGAAAATATTTCCTATACTGCCCCCACTTGGACAAGACTGAGTAATTCTAAAACACATTCCAGGCAGAATTAGAAAGGGTAATGTATTCATGTATTCACCCTTTCCCTGGTCTGACCTTTGTTTAGCAATTAGGCCTAAATCCCTCCGGCTTCACATTGAAACCAAGCGAAATTAAATTACAGTGATATGATGATAGAGGATTTCGATGGTGTAGTAGCACTACTGTTTCTCTCCCCCTTCTCACACACACGCACACACACACACACACGCACACACACAGACTTGTAAAGGTGTCTTCTTTCATTTTATTTACTTTAAACAGCTTTACATAATGTTCACTGTAATTTTGTTTTCAGCAAATTGAGCCATTCAGCTGCTTGCATTTCTGTCCATTAGCATTTTGCGAGTTGTTTCAGGTATAAAAAGGTATTCCCTCGTGCCCAACACTGGTCTGTACCTGACTTTTGTTTCTGTAAAATGTTACATAAGAAATATATTCTTTAAGTTGTTGTAATTCTGCATATTTCCATTTACGTTTTAAATGCGCAATATCAGCTGTCCTGATTAGGACTGTAGTTCCATCCACTGACTGTGCATTTCACTCTCGCTGAGCTTGAGATAAGATTGGCTCTAAAGGCAGACCAAGATTAAATAAAGACCAGATCCCAACGAGTGTGAAACTCGGTCCAGTTCAAGACTAGACCAGTGCAGCAGTGAAGGAATTTGTTTGCCAAAAAACTCCCAAGATTGGATCCAACCAGTCTACCAGTTCTGTGGACCAGTTTGTTATATTAAACTCAAGTAGATACAGTGATTGCTTGGGTATGAGTCAGTGTGTTGGTGACGGTTTAAAGAAAGAAAATACAATGCCAGTGGCCAAGCCAACACTGTTCCGAGTACAGTCAAGCCTAAGACGTGTCTGAGACACAAAGGGCTTTGAGACCAGATTAGAGTATGGCTCCAATCGAGTACCAGCACTGGTTGTAGTTAGAAGTCTGCTGCTTGATCTTATTGTACTTTAATTTGAGTTGGTTTAATATCTAATATTTAAGTGCATTTCTTCTTCTATTTTCATTTTATGTGTTCAGTCTGTTCATTGGACTAATGGATTACCAAAGTCATGTGCAAATGTTAGGACACCCCTTGAAAACCTTTTCATTTTTTCATTTTTCTTTAACAGATTAAAACATACGGACATTTGCTCTTCATTTGAACAGAGAGGACATAACTAAACACAAAACTGAAGAAATGTCTTTAAATTTCTGAAACATAGTTTTCTTGCGAGGAAAAAGTTTGGACGCTCGCACACATTACTGCTTACAGTGCCCAAACGTACAGTCAGGTGTAGCACATCAGCAGCAAATGAGTCGACCACCCTTAGAGGTGACTTTAGCAGGAGGCTTAAACTTAAAACATTAGTTTGGTTTGCTCCTGATTGTTAAATCACCATAGCAAGATCCAAACAGCTTTCTTATGCCTTCAGAAAGAAGGGTGTAGATTGTGGGAAAGGATTCAAAAAGCTCTCAAACCAGTAAGTTTGAAATATCATTTATAAGTGAGAACATTTAAAGCATTCACTAGCATGGTCGGAACAGGCCATCCTAGCAAGATAAGCCCAAGAGCAGAAAGCAGGACGCGTTAAGAAGCAGAAAGCAGGACGTGTTAAGAAGTGTTCAGCAATCCTAAAATTGCATCATATGACCACAGCTGGTGTCAAAGTGCTGATGTCAAAGAAATCCTTGCTGTCAACAAAAACAAAAAACTTAACATCCAAGCATATTTTGTGCAAACTAAATTGTATTAGAGGGGGCTTGAGGAAAATATAAGTCCGACTGTACAAAGACTGATGCTGAAACATCACTTAGCTGAAAGAATTCTGCATGAAGGTGTGGGACAATTAGACGTTTAGACGTTGTTAGATGTTGTTATATAACCTCCATCTCTCAATATAGATAAAATGGAGATGTCCTTTTTCACATTGTACAATTTCCAGGTATCCATGTAGTTGAATGGTCATGTGGTACCAGGCAAAACCTTCATTTGGTAGAGTTACCATGTGTTTCTGAATGTGCATTACGGTTCCTTATTGTTCATACAGGTTATTGTTCTTCTCGCAACTCTCCTCCACCAGGTGAAATAGCATGTTATACCCCAGCATTGAACTCAAAGCTTTACAGCCCTGATTGGGAGTAAATACACTCACAGTGACAATCCTAGATTGGAACAGAAAGGCAGGGGAAGACCAAGTTTTGTACTCGAGCAGAGGATTTGAAATGGGCATAAACGGTTCAGCGTGGGAGTAAAATGAACTGCATCTGACTTGCAGTCAACTGGAAGGTCATCAGACTGTCTAGACACACATCTCTCCCTCTCTCCCTCTCTCTCTCTCTCTCTCTCTCATGCTCTTTCTCTCACTCTTCCAATCTGAGGTGACCTCCAGCTAGGGCCTTTGTCGCGAGTCTGTCGCCATGACTACAGCTGGCAAGACTGTCCAGTTCGTGGCTTAGCAAATGACCCCCCCCCCCACCCAAGCCGTACACAGCTGTCCTCAGATGAATGTGCTCCTTGCTAGTGGGGCTTGTGATCTTGATTTGCTCAGTTGAGAGTGGACAGATATGGTGCGAGGTAACTTCAGGACAGAGGATTAGAGTCTTCTGTCTAAAATAGGACACAGGGACTGTAACTTTCACTCCGGAAAAACTTCCAGTACTCATTGTTCAGTTCTGCAGAACAGAGTAAGATATTACAATATCATATCATAGAAAACGCCTAAATACACTAACACATTCATACACCCACCCTTAAGTATCGACACAGTTACTCGCACCTTCAAGATGCATTTCCAGCAGGACTCAGCACCTCCCCACAGTGCCCAAATGTCCTGTATATCTTCTTAGGTATTCTAATAATTTGAGAAACTGGATTTCTGGATTTTCATGAGCTATAATTCAGATATAATTGAGGGAGTATTTCTTTGCCACTGTTTGCCCACTGGCTGCTCATTTGAGGCTTGGACCCGGATTTATGTACAGCCGGTTTGTGACAACTTCTTGTTGTAAAAAGCGCTATATAAATAAACTTTGATAGATTGATTGATTTGAGATCAAGGCTGATCACAGTTAAAACAAAAGCTTCAAAAAATGTGTTAATAAAAATAACATTTTCACAATATTCTAATTCCCTGAGATGCTCTAGTAGAATGGCACCGCTACAGAGCTGATTTGGCCTGTTTACAACTTTGAAAGGTGGTGCAATTTTTCAGATCATACCTTTATCAGAATGCAAACCATACTGCTACAATAGGAGATAGCATTATGTATAATCATTACGCTAACCCCCTAGTCTGAATTGTCTAAAGAAACAAAACGATGCAAGGGATTTATTAGAATTAGAGCTGTTTTTTTTCTTCTGCATTAAACTGTAATGTTATAAAACACGGGAATTTTAACCAGACATCACCAGAAATCAGTGATCCAACATGTCATGATATAAACAGTACTCAGTGTGTCCAAGATTGGAGTAAAATAAATGATCCTGGCCACAAATCTTATCTGATTTTGGTGGCTATGTCTTAAGAAATTAGAGCAGTGCCAAGTTTCCTTTTGCATTAAGCAGCAAACTATTGTAACATTAAATTAAACTTACCTTAAATAACATTGTGTGGCCTACCATGTAACTATTGCACATGGCCACATTGCAGTGGTAGTGCTAAAACGATAGATTGTGCAGCTCTAATTAAAATGAAAACAATGCAGTCAAATATCCTACATTTGCAACCCTTTACTTGTTGGTACACCTCATAGAGCTGCTGCTGTTTGCATGGAGAAGCAGAAATGATGGCGATAAGTCATAGGACTCTCTGGACTACACAAGCGTTGAGCTGTTTTAGTTGACTGTACTTCTCTACAGGGATGAGAAGAGCTGTGTGTGCATTTGTGTCAATGTGTGTGCGTGTGTGTGTGTGTACACTGTGTGTTAACTTGTTAAACTGTGCGTTGGCAGGGATCTGAAGGCTGGAAACATCCTGCTGGGGGAGGACGGCTCCGTTCAGATTGCAGGTATATTGCACACTTTCTCCGTTCTCCGTGGCGTTCCTCTACATTCCAATTCCCATAATTCAGAACTCTGGATGAATAGACGTTAAAATGTAACAAATGGGTTATAAACAATACACATTCTTCCATTATTTTCCAGTATAAAGAGTAACTGTTCGCATTTGCAAAACTTTAAAAGCAACTGAAGTCAGGATTAGCACAGCAGCCTTAATTGTTCATGTGCTGACACCACAGGTGTGGATGCTCTTGGAGCAGTTGGTGAGGACACTAACATTTGAGTCCACATGTGTATCAAACAGGTTTTCCAAGACCTAACTCCTAAAACCGTTCCGAAGACTCTGATCCCAGAGATGTAGTTTGCTGGAATACGTTCTGTGTGTAGGAGCTTGTAAACTCAAATGTAGAGGCTGTTTCCATTTAAACCAGGCAACAATTTAACTTGCGTTCAGCTGGTGCTACTGGCTGCTGGCTGGCCGGCTAAGAGTCCAGACATCACAGTAAGTTGCATTGTGACTTTCTGTCACTCTGAGCAAACCTAACTGTTATTTCATTTGAAAGAGCGCAGGATGAGATGCACAAAACTGACCTAAAAGAGAAGATACGTCCCACTGGGGGGAAATTTGCACCGTCAGACCATCTGTGTGGTGCCTTACACTGTGATATTATTTTACATGGAGACACTTTGGGTGTGTTATTAAAAATGGATACTGCCCGACTGTAGGTGGATGCATTTATACTTGCCATGAAAGTCTACTTGAAGCTTATATCATGACAAGCGTGATGTCCTCCGCTTGAACAGCCAATGAGGGTAGTAATCGGACTGTAGAACTCTTCGTACTCTGGTTGCCACACTTTTCTTTTATTTGATGATAATCAATAATCAGTCGAAGAGGGTGGAGAATACCACCTTAGTGGGCACAGAAAGTGTTCTCTTCAACACAAACAAAAACACCTAAATTCTACAGAAACGAGCCTCTTCTTAAACAATTCCTTTTTTCATTAGTTGTGATTTTTTTTTTCTTTTATATATTGATAATAATATGAACTGGAATATATACCCCTTTACCCACACTATTAAGACCCACTTGCCTAATATTTTGATTGCCGCATTCATCAACAAAACGGCACACACTGACAGAAAGACATTGGCAGCCGATTTGTCTCTCAGCAGTGGAACTGCTACAGATCTGAGCTAGCACATCCTACAGGTAAACAGCATGTTGGTCGTTGATCCAAGGCTTCACCATTGTAGACACTATTAACTGTGAGGTGTTACCCTGGGTACTCTGACTGGCCTGCAGCTGCTCAGCAGGGGGCGCTGCGCTGTTTGTTGTGCGTTACTCCTCTTCTAACTATATAACTCTCATAACTGGTGTAAAGTATGTTCAAGGCGATTTGCCTTTATAGCACTGACAGATGTGAGAGCCTTGGGTGCCTGAGCATTTGTCCTCAGGCTACTGTCAATTGTTATCCACCACTGCTGACCAGGAGCACCACACAAGCCTTGCAGTTCAGGAGATGCATAACAATTTGGCCCTTCACATGTGACCATTTCTCTATCTAACACTTCCAGCTTATTAGAACTGATTGTTTATTCACCGTCTAACCGATATACTAGCACTTGACTTACCCATAGTAGTAAAACGGAATTACACATACACATGTATTGTAGCAGGTCACTACAATAACTAGGAACACTGTGGTGGGCTCTGCAGTCTGCTTTTCACTTGCCGGTTTTCTTCTATGTGGAGATGCCAGATTCATTCCAAATTATTATCTTAAAACGCAGTCTTGGATGAAATTTATAAATTTGTAATATGTATTATTTCGGAGGGACTGTATTAAGATGCTACGGCACTGCAAAGTGTTGATGCTCTAAATGTGGGCTGCCGAAAATGAAAACGGCTCTTGTCAGTCAGTATTGATTCTAGTGTTTAAGTCTTGCGAACCTAATGGCATGTTGTGCAGATAGAGGAGGAGGTGGAAGAGTGGCAGGTTGGAGGCACTGATAGCCAGTAGTATGAGTGAATGGAAGACATTGTGATCGGAAAATACGGTAATCATTTTTCAGACTATAAGCAGCACCGGAATATAAGCCGCACCCGCAAAGTTTAAAAAAAAAAAAAAACAAAAAAAAAAAAAACTGGAAAATAACATATATAAGAAGAAAAAGCTGCACCTCATTAGAAGCCACATGGTTTAAAGCGTGGAAAAAAGTAGCGGCTTATAGTCCGGAAAATACGGTAATTTTTTATTGTGTTTTAAATAAAAACACGTGGCTGATTTGTATTACTCATTTTCCCAAGATACTGTTAGGGCGACAGCAATTCATTTATTGTCTTTATTGGTCATTTTTCTTTACAAACTCATTGTTTGTACATTTGAGTTTACGTTCAAATATTTTTTTTCTGCCTTTAACTGTTTACTAAAGCTTTTGATGCAACTTTTAATCCATGATTCCTTCTGTTTTGTTGCCTGTGTTCCCCCCAAACCATGATTGCTTCTATGCCCCCATCTCTTACCCTGTGCACCCCAAACACAAGGGATAATCAAAAACAACACAGGAACTTGGGTGTAGCACATGTTGCTTTCAGCAAACTTTGGACAGTTACTGTAGTTTCCTGTGCAATTAAAAATGTCATACAGTGCTTCCGGAAAGTGTTCACAGCACTTCATTTTTCACTTTTGCCAGTCCTTTGTTATCTTGGCTGTGAGCTTAGGGTCAGATAAACCTTTATTACAGAATGAAGTGTTTGATACAGGCATGTTTTCATTACATTCATTCATTTCATTTCCATTATGTAGATGACTCACGGCAAGTGTCTTCCTGTTCATTTAGTTGAAGGGATTTTCCCATGGACTCGTACCGACTTGTTGCAGTCGTTCTGTCCTGCATTGCCCTTGACTTGGGGCAGTGTGCAGATTTGCACCAGAGTTTGTTTAGCAATAAAAGCGTTTCCGTGTCCTTTACAAAGTCAGCTTTGTCTTTTAAAAGTCTGTGTGCTTAAACACACAAGATGAAGGAAAATTTTACAAGGCAAAGATGAAACCTTTGAAGATCAAAGTCATGGGAAGAAGCAAAGTGTGCAGGCAGAGCAAGGGGTGGACATTTGGAATGTTTTCTTGTGCATGCATTTTTTTGTTTGTTTCTTTTATGATGGCTCTCCTTCCCATAAACTGTTATGTGTGTCAGTTGTGAGTCTAGTGAGGATTATTCATTCACTCTGAGCTCCACCGAGAAATCTCTGCTTGATTAAACTCTGTTAAACAGCCCATTTTTCCATAAGCAAGATAGAATTATGCATTATCATATCAGTCACAAGTAGGGCTGTAACTATTGGTTATAATAGTGTTCAAACAATGGACACATTTTGGAAAATGAACCGAGTTAACAGTTTTAATAATGGAATACAAATGAACTCTCAATGAATGTCAATGGAAGGATTTTATTCCCACGTACACTTTGGTCCAAGAACAGCAACCGGCCTCTTCTAACCAACATAGAAACTTCACTGATCAGTAGCACATTCTGACTGCTGATCACTGACTTTGGGTTGTTTTACGAACGAAACCACTCACTGATGCATAGTCTTAAGTAATTGTTTTGAGTGCTTCAACATTTTGCACAGTACTCTTCTTGTACATCCACAGCATATGGCATCAAAACATGGTACCTTTTAGGACCAGGTAATATATTGATATTTATATCTATATCAGGGTAGAAACAGAGCACAATTTGGGCGGAGGCAATATCGTTTATATAAAGATTAAACATTTCTGTTTCAGTCTTGTAGTAAACCTGTATTTCTGCTGCCTCATTCTGCTCTGCCCCCTGCTCTTAGCTGTTCCTCTACTCTCCCCTCCACCCACACCATGGTGAGGGCATAATACAAATCTCTTATTGTGTATAAAGAATGAATGGTAAACATTCACGCTTTATAGTAGATATAAAATATAGTAAAAAAATATGTTGACAGCAGTACATTGTACATCACCACTGATCTAAAAAAATGGTATATGATCTTTTTGCCCATATCATCAAGCTGCAGTACCTTTACATGGGTGGGCAAAAACAGTGCCATGTATTTGAAAGAATTTTGCTCTTACAAATGTGAATTTTCATTATGCCATGGCTGCACCTTTAACTTGGCTATATTTGCTGGAAGTCCTGCTAGTGTGGCTGAAAGTTAGAGGGAACTCGTCAAAGAAGTGTGAACCAGAATCCCTCTACAAGTGATCTGAAGGACCGAGTTAGTTTGGTTGGTTTTGTTGAAGCTAAAGCTCAGCAGAGTCAATAGGTCCTTACCAAAGTACTTATCCTTAAAGTACTTACAGTTGTAGACATAAATACTTTAAGATACATACTTCTAGAATAATTGATCATATTTTTGTCTGTATTTACTGTTTAACACCGTGTCGTTCTTTCTGTAGACTTTGGTGTAAGTGCCTTCTTATCCACTGGCGGTGACATCACCAGAAATAAAGTACGCAAGACATTTGTTGGAACACCATGCTGGATGGCTCCAGAAGTCATGGAGCAGGTAGAGTTCCTTCTGTACACACACACACACACACACACACACCCTATCCATTTTTGACCTATCTCACAAGATCTGCTGTGACGTGTGGACGTGATGCAATTTCAGTGAAGAATGGAGCTGAGCAGAATTTGATTCAAGGCACCACAAGGGTGGGAAATCAGATCTGACTAACAGTGTTATGTCCAGTGAGACATATTCGGCATCATTTCTGGAGAAATGGAAGGACATTCATTGGAAGGAGAACTAGTTAGGATATGATGCAACATCATTGCTGTTGCCTACAGTTTTAAAAAAGTATTTGAACTTGAATCCGTGTGTGGATAAAATTAGTTTGCAGCGTTGCAATGTTGCTATTTTCCTCTATGATTATTACACAGACACATTGTTATTGTTTCAGTAAAAATAAATATATATATAAATATATATATATCAAAGGATCAAAAGTCTGTAAAATACACCACCCTGCAGATGCCCTTATATTCACTCAGAGCAATCATCAAAAAGTTCAAAACATCCGGAACTGTGACAGACAAGCCTGCAGGAGAACGCTAGTGTATCTTGCCACCACGCACAGTGAGAAGGATGGTAAGAGAAGTAAAAGTTCTCCAAAGCTCACTGTAAGAGAACTGAATCAAATGGAAGCATCTTGGGGTGACAAGGTCTCCCAAACAACCACCAGGCGCAATCTACGTGCCAACAAGCTTTTTGGGAGGCATGCAAGGAGAAAGCCTTTTCTCACTTACAAGCATAAACAGTGGTGGAGCTTGCCCAGCGGCACTGTGGGTTTTAATCTGGACTGCATGGTCAGATTAGACCAAGATGGAGCATTTTGGCAACAAACACACTAAGTGTGTCTGGTGTAACACCAAGGATGAGTACGCAGAAGAACAATGTTAAGTATGAGGGAGGATCAGTAATGCTGTGGGCCTGTTTCTCCTCCAAAGGACCTGGGAACCTTGTAAGGATACATGGGATCATGAAGTTTTAAAATATGAGGACATTTGAATCAGAATCTGGTGCTCTCTGGACCAAAAGCTGAAGATGGGCTGTCACTGGTCTTTCCAAGATAATGACCCTAAAACATGTACAAATCTACTCAAAAATGGTTCACAAGGCACAAAATCAAGCTCCTCTCATGGCCATCTCAGTCTCCAGACCTCAAGCTAATTGAAAACCTGTGGGTAGAGCTGAAGAGGAGAGTGCAGAGGAGAGACCCACCAGGATTTAGAGATGTTGTAAAGAGGAATGGTTGAAGATCCTCTTTCTGTATTCTCCCATCTTGTGAAGAGTTATAGGAGAAGATTAAGAGCTGTCTTGTTGGCAGAAGGAGGTTGTACTTATTTTTAATGTGTGATTTTTTTTTTTTTTTTTCTCCTTCAGCCAACAGAGGCAATTCCTAAATTTAAGCTAGATTATTCTTTTTTGCATTGTTGTCCTTTTATTATTATTATTATTATTATTATTAGTTATTATTATTATTATTATTATTATTATTATTTTTTTTTTTTTTTTTTTAAAGAATTTATTAGAAGCCAAAGAAGACTTTAACTGTGTTAATACCATATATTAATAATTATGTATATATAATTTGTTGCATAGTTGTTGATCAGGTCCTTACCACATGTAAAGCTGTTGTATTGAAGAAGAGAACTGTTACTGTGTTTGGTGAACCTGATCTGTGTCTGTTCCTCTGTGTAGGTGAAGGGTTATGACTTCAAAGCCGATATTTGGAGTTTCGGGATCACAGCCATAGAGCTGGCCACAGGAGCCGCTCCCTACCACAAATACCCTCCTATGAAAGTGAGTAAAGACAGATCTTATACTGCGTAATCTCCTCTGAGGGTTAATCTACAAATAACATAAATCACACTGGTGAGTTATACATGGATCGCGAAATGGTAAACGAGTATTGTGTTTCACCTAAGGATTACGAGGTAAACCCTAATAACTGGTGTTTTTAGGTGTTGATGCTGACCCTGCAGAACGATCCTCCTACCCTGGAGACAGGCATCACTGACAAAGAGATGGTGAAAAAATATGGCAAATCCTTGCGGAAAATGATTTCGCTGTGTTTGCAGAAGGATCCAGAGAAAAGGTGAGCAGTTTTTTAAGATCCTGTGTGAGTGATTTCCCACGGTGCATATATCAACATAACCTTTAATGAAGGTGTTGCTCACGATTTGTTTCCATGAAGGTTGTAAAAGCTACACTCTCCTACTATGTTGTGGCTGAGTTATTTGTTGTAGGCTTCACAGCTAAACTCAGTAACTTGTGTCCATTGAGAATGTAAAAATTATAGCTTGCATTTCTGACTGATCAGAGAGAGGGGGCGGGGCTGATGCTCAACCTGCATACAGACACTGATTGATCAGAGAGGGGGCGGGACTGATTCTCAACCTGCATACAGACACTGATTGATGAGAGAGGGGGCGGGGTTATTGACCTCACTGACCCAGATATTGGGTTATAGAGGAAAATGAGAAGAAAGGGTCTGTTTGCTCTTTCTGTGACTTTTGTTTCAGAATAAAAAACTCATCTCCAATGAATACATATTTGATCTCTCTTGATCTCCAGGAAATACCAATAGCTGGTGTGTGTGACTGTCTCCTTTAAATAGGAGGAGAATTTTGTGGTGAATAAAAGTATGTCAAACTATGAAAACATCCCACACATTTTGCCTCGGGTTCTGAAGGTTATGTGTGATTAAATAAACATAAAAACGGTTCATAAAAATGCCTGGTTTGGGAACAGCACCAAGTACATTTTGCTCTTCACACTTTATGTCTGCGTACATTTCTCCTCTTCTCTACATCACACTCTTCATTTCTACTGTGTGTATTTAGAGTGTGTGTGTGTGTGTGTGTGTGTGTGTGTGTGTGTGTGTGTGTGTGTGTGTGTGTGTGTGTGTGTGTGTGTGTGTGTGTTCGTGTTCGTTCAGCAAGAAAAAAAGCCAACTCACTTTTAAATCCTTTCAGGTCGACACCTTTCAGAAGCCAAGCTAATTTTTATCCTTGTTTTAGGACAGACTTGGTCAGGCTCTCTTTTGACTTGCCACCTTTCCTCAGTTCTGATTGTGCATTTGTTTAATTTGACAGTGGGTGAATCACATCCTCTCCCCACTCAAGAACACAACTGCTTTCAGTTTAAAAATCTTAAGGACTGCCCCTTTAAGAGACACTGTATCATGCAGTTTTTCCCAAAAAATCACCTACTCTGTTAAGTTTCTTGTCTCTGCTCTTTTTTTAGCTCTCAATTAATATTCATAATCTGTAAATTATTGATTGCTATTAATTACATGAGTATGTTGTATTTATTTGTTATGTTGTGCTTTTTTGCATTTTGTTCTGTGTCCACCAGTTCCAAAGTTATTTGGACAAAAGTATAGGCCTGTATTTATTTCCTGATAATAGAAAAAGTTTCAGGATCCAGATGAACTTGTATAGTTTCAGCTTCTGTTTAATCACTGGTTACTGACTGCAGTGCTTTGCTTTTTTTTTTTGTCCAGGCCAACATCATCAGAGCTTTTAAGACACAAATTCTTTCAGAAAGCAAAGGTAAAACACATTGTTACCTTTCGTGTGCCTGTGTGTGTGTGTGTCAATCCAGCCCTAGCTTACGTGAATCTGAGCTGAGGTCAGTCTAGCATTCCTGTCATTACTGGGCAAGCACTGTGCTTCTGAACAAAAGCAGGGATAAGCAACCTCACAGCCCCTTCCGGCCGCCTGACACTCAATGCCAACAACTGGAGTGCCTTTTCAGCATTTTGGTCAAGCTCAGTCTACTGTGAGTCCAGCGCACTCCTGTGTTCAGCAGCTAGTACAGCTTCCTCTGATAGTCCAGCATTACTGATGGAGGCCACTAGGGGGCCCAACATGAACTGATATCTAACAATAGCTTAGTCTGAGGGAGAAATAAGACCATATTTGAGGTATTTAGTAAGTGAAATGTTTTGGCCCCATCTTTTCATTTGGAGACACAAAGGTGGTTTTAGAATTTAAAGTTTTTATACAGTAAAATCCCAGTGGAAATGGCCTATTCATTTTACTGGAGCCAGAAATTCTTGTGCCTTTAAAATCGTTATCTTTAAGATTGTTGTGTTTGTGTACTATAATTTGTTTATTTTTGTCCCCTCTATTACTCTGCTTGACAATAGAATAATGAATTTCTACAAGAGAAGCTACTACAGAGAGCACCTACAATATCAGAAAGGTCGAAAAAGGTGAGGGTAACTTACAAGAAGTCTAAATTCCATTACTGTCATATAAGACCCTATAACTGTTATCTTGTTTTAACAAATAAAATATGTATTTTAATGTGTCTGATGCTAAATGAAGCATCCCAATGCATGATGCCATATGATGCTGTGTCAAAAAAAAAACCCTAAACATTCATTGTCTGAACCAGAATTTACTGCATTTGCTCCTGGAGAGCTACATTCCTGCTGCTTTGAACTCCAACCCAGATCTAACACACTGTTCAGTCAGCCAAGAATTCCTGAAGGCAGTAATTAGGTTGATCAGGTGGGAGGGATTTAGAGTTTAAGTTGAAAGTCTGCTGGATGGTAGGGACAGGATTGGTGACCCCGGTCTAGACAACTTGGACTGGTTTCCTGAACATTGATTAAGCCTAAGTAAGTGAATCACTACTGGATGAGGATTTAGTCTAGACTTGAAAGTGGCTCAAATTATTGATTAGATTGAACACAGCGCAGTATTCCAGTTTGTGCAGCCTAGTTGTTGATGTAAACCTTCCTGCTTTGGTTAAATAAAGAATGGAAAGTATTATGAAGTGGCAATGTTGAAAGATATACAGCAGTGAACTTTCAATTACAGTCAAATTACAGTACGTTTAGATAAAAGAGCAGTAAAGTATTAAATGTTTGTTTTTTCAGGAAGTGATTATAGACGGCTCCCTGCAGACACACCCTGATTGACTCCGTGTATGTATTTTTCCAGGTGAGGAGAGTTCCCGGATCCAGTGGCAGGTTGCATAAAACAGAAGATGGTGAATGGGAGTGGAGTGATGATGAGCTGGACGAGGAGAGTGAGGAAGGAAAAGCTGCTGTTGCTGCTTTACGGGTAAGAAATACACACTTGCACACCTATACATGTACAGACGACTTGATGCAAATTTGCTCGGCCAAAAATATACGGACACTCTTTAAATAGTGGATTTAGTTTCTGTTATGTGCCCAAAATAAAGCACACAAGCTCCATTCCAATCGCAGGCCGTGTAAACATGGATAATGGGGCATTTTCAGCATGGCACTGCTGTAGAATACAACCTTCCCAACGGGTCAGTTTATGACATGTCCATCCTCTAACTGCCCTGATCAGCAGTAAATGCTATAATTGTGAAATGGAAGCGACGAAGAGTAACAACTCTGCTGCAAAATGGTTGGCCACACAAGCTGTTACAGTCTATATTACGGCCATAGGTTTGGAGGGGAGATTGTACACAACCCCCAATGACTGTGATATTTAAGTGTCAACAAACGTTTGACAATGTATTTTTTTTGTTTTTGTTTTTTTGACCAAACTTGTAGTTTGTTCTTGTGATGTGTTGGTCTCTCTCGAAATTTCTGCCTCTTCTTAACGTTTGAATAACCGTAGTGGAATGAGTCTGTATTAGTAATCAGTCATGTAGCCCCAGTATAGCCCCTGCCTTTCATCCTTTCCAGATGATGTGTATTTGTGTTATGTCTTGTGATGTATGTTTTGTGTTTGACACTAAAGGACCAGTCACCTAAGTGGGTTAACGTGCCACGGCGACAAGTGCGCTTCTCTCAGCCCCTGGAAGTGCCCCCAGCCAGGGTTGTCTTTTTCTCCCTCATATACAAATGGCTCCCCTAACAAGGAAACACTTCATTATTACAATAGTTATGACAGCAAGGATATATTGTCAGGGTTCCCATGCGTCCTGGAAAATCTGGAATGTTGGAGAGATGGAAAGTTGCTACTTTAGCTACTGATCTTAAATTCTCATAGTATGCATGTTGTCATTTACTGAAGTACCCAAGAAAACGTGTTCCTGAAAATAGTGGGATCAAAGTGATATGTTGGGATCAGAGAAATCATTATGATCCTTAGTGTAATTCCTCAATAACTGTAAAATTCTAGCTTGACTCATGATGACAAGCTTGTTTTCCATTTTGTCATGAATAGTATTTCACCCAGATTCTACAGGAGTTCTGACTTAAATTAAGGAAAAAAACCAAAAAACTTGCATAAGTGTATTTCCTGGAAGCCATCTGTATTGCTCTGTTTTGGCAGCTCACACTTTAAATCACTTTTAACCAACCAGTGTGAAAATGCTTAACTGCTTTCTAAAACTGAACCACTAACAAAAACTTTGATTCTTGAAACAAGTTTGAGTGCAAATCCGCTCGAGGATACTAGTATCCAGATGGCGGTGCAGTTGTTCTAGAATTCCTAAAGTCATTTTTGCTGAGTGGGAATCGTTTCCTGTCATCTTGTTCAGCATGTGTGTCAGCGTGCATGTGATCCTCAGAATAAATGCAGTAAGTCTGTATGTATTAATGTAAAGTCAGCAACTTTACGGAGACCCCACTTGTTCCCAAGGACCAGGTATTGAAAGGGATGTGCTCGTCTTGCTTGGCTTTCTTTGGAACTACATCTGTACGTGTGTTGTGAAGAAAATCAGCAATCTGGATTACAGCTGGCCTTCTCATTTTGTACTTTATACAATTTTGTTTTTTTTACATGACTTTTTTTTTCTTGTTCAGTGGACAAAAGCAGTTATTTGAACTGCTTAGAAGCTGTGTGTCCAAGTGTGCAGGAGGCTGTAAAATGCTTAATCTACTGACAGGCAGCATGTCAGTAGTTGGGTTTCGATTCAGTTGTCAAAAATATTTTATGCAGCTTTACAGAGTAAATTCGTTTTTTGTACAAGCGAATAAAACATGCGTGCGCATGAAGAGTGTAAAGGTGAGTTCACAGACAAATATTTAATTTTGAGTCACTTATCAAGTCTGACCTTTAATCATTTAAATACTTAAGCTGAACTACATTATTCATCCACAGAGGGAATTTAAGATCATCATTGGGAGACCTGGTTCAATCCGTCGTTTGGTGGTGGTCTCTTAGAAATGACTAAATCTGGAAAAATCTTAAATTTAAAAAAAAAAAAAGAAAGACAAACGGTCAGTTTAATGCATCATACATTCATACCAGACAATCCCCATAGTTGTGCAACATGCAACAACCTGAACTACTTTCCACACAACCAATGAACTCAAAAGAGCAAAGTTGCCCAAGACCAGTGTGAATACATCACTGCCACCTACGGTTTTATTGTGTATTTTTTTTCATTTTTTTCTGTTTTAAGATAAGAACTAACGTAAATGTATATTTGTCATTTTTATGTTGTGTAGCTACAGCTACATGTTTGAGCAGTCCAATGAGTATGCATTTACCTTGTGTACTTTAGAATATTTCTTTATCCTGATATATGCAGTAATCTGGCATTTGTTTGAGGCAGCAGATGTGTGGTATATATGTGGGATATGTGCATCAATTTGAGTGTCACCTGTGGCATCCCATCCAAAACAGGCATAGCTTTTCAAATTAGTACAAGTTCTTTCAGTTCATTCCAGTACATACAAGTTGTCTGTGCAGACATTCTGCAATATGTTATGGTAAAATTATACCCATCAACATTCAAAAATGGAAACGTTTTTAATGGAAGTGTATGTGGTGCACACATACCCATTGCAGCGCTTGGTCATCTAACAATGCCCTGTTCCCCTGTACTGGAAAGCAGCAGTTTAAAGGAATACTTCTGCATTTTCTACCCTAATCTCTGCCTGGCATATCTGTGGTATATGATTAACTTCCAGAAAGGTCATTTCACTGTCCTTGGAAAAAAGAACAGAAAAGCTTTAGACTTGAGACACACTTACAGTCTCTACTTAAACTTCTGTACATAAATAAAAGCAGCTGTTCAGAGTTCTCCGCTGTAAATGACCAAATACTGCAGATGTGCTAGTTAGGGGTTAGGTATTGGTATTCCTTTCAAACTTATTATAACAGTATAACACTTCATTAAAGTGATCTGATTCATCTGCGACATGATTTTAACCTGTCTCTCCTGTCCTTCTCTCGCTCAGTCTCCAAGAGTAAAGGAGGGATCTCAGAACTCAGAGGTTGGTGTTCATAGTTTAACGAATCTTAATTCAATTGTATCTTTTTGAACGAGAAGTCTGTGATTTTGTCCATTCAAAATATGTTAGCTTTTCCAGCCAACAGAGCCTTTCAGCAGCCACCTCCAGCCTGGCGTCCCTGGCCTGGCAGAAGTACCTCAGTCTGGTGGTCAGCCCAGCAGTCTTGCGCAAGCCCTGCCTGTTTCCACCAACCCTGCCCAGGTAACACCAGTGCTCTATTTTTTTGAATGTGGAAATGAATATTAAAGATATAATAAAATGTACGCCAAGTCTATGATTTTCTCTTTGAAGTAAATCAATATAATAGACTGATGTGAGGTTTGTTTTTCCGCTTTGCGGATCATAAGATAAAATAAATAAAAATAAAAATAATCCTTTATTAGACCTGCAGTGGGGAAATTCAGATTAATACAGTAGCAAAGGGATAGTAAGGCACTCAGCGCAAGAAAATAGGTAATAGATAAATATGTATTGTTGTATATACAGTATACAGTATAAAGATTTTAAATAATAAGTCTCTCTGAAGAACAAAATTTACAGATTATTTACAGGTATTTGCACTTGGGGAGATGAAATCAATAAGCTTTTATTTATGTTTTAGTAAATATACTGTATATGGTATATTTATGGCTGAAAGCTTGACATTTGAACAAATCCTAATACCTTTACATTTTTACCTGCAGGCCCAAGCCCCTGCAAGTGATGGCTCTAAATCACCTATCAGCTTGGTATTAAGGTTGAGGTATGTGGTGTGTTTGCTTTTGCTTTAGAATTACCTCACTGCTCTGAAGTACCTGTATGGCTGAGCAAACCAGTGTTTGTGGTGTAGGAGTTCAGTGATGTTGATACTCAGTGTTTCGGTCCTTAAATAAGTGCAGTATTCTTTGACATTTGCATGAGTGCAAGTTCTTATGTGAAGCATGACCTGCAGTGCGTGCTTTTGAAGAGAGGTTTAAACCACTGCACTCAATTATAGAATGATACTTGACAAAATTCTGCCTAATACAGGTGTCGAGGTTAATTCCCTACCTGATAGAAATGTTGTACAGCTGATGTGTTATCATTATTATGATTAATGCATCAGCTATACAATACAAGGTATGCAAGAATGCGTATCATATACTTTCTCCTGGATTCATGTCTTTTAAAGTTAGGATTAAAGGTGATACAGTATTGCTTGTTGGAATTTGTAGCTCTGAAAAATTGAGGTCAGTGTTCATCAGTCAGGACTGAATATAAATATTAATGAGAAGAAAGCAGCATGCTTTAAGTAGGTGTAAATGCTGTCACTTTCAGTCTTGTTTTGCTAACTGATGAGTGCATACAGTGCTCTTATTTACAGGATGTGTACAGCCTGTATCTGCAAATCTTTAAACAGGAATGGCTTCTGACCTCATTTTCTCTCTCTGCTTGGTTGGCAGGAATCTGAAGAAGGAGCTTAATGACATTCGTTTTGAGTTCATGCCTGGCAGAGGTAAGAGCACCTTCAGTTACTGTTTGTATGACCGATGAGTCTTTATGCTCCACGATCAGTTGTTGTTGGTGCCAAATCAGCCTGTGGTTGTAGTTTGTAAAGTGTAATGTACAATATGAGGCACAGCACAGCACTGACATGGCAAAAGTCATACAATAGCAATATAGAAACTGATTAAAGTGAACATTGAAAAGTGAAAGTGGCATTACCTCAGGGCACAGAGGCTTAAATCTGGTTGTTGTGCATACGACAAAGTTATGTTAGTGATCATGGTTCGAGCGAAGCATGAAAGTGGGTGCTAGATACATTTCATTGGTACAAGCATTTAACATCCACAGTGTCATGTTAATACATCATAAAAACAAATCTGGGCAACTTGGAGCGGGTGGCACAATGCATGATCCTGCTGGAGTATCCCGTCTTTTTCGGGATACATTAAGTCAGTGAAGGGCTGCAAATGGTTACACCAATAAGTGAAACTTACCAGGCATTGGTCACTCACTGAGCAGGGTTTAGGCAGACCAGGGACCCAACCAAAAGCCCCGAAACAGCTGGTACTGTGACTCATCGTACCATTTGTTGCCACATTCTGTCCTCTAGGGTCAAGTTAGCAGGTGAGGCACTGTGTCTGGTTTCTTGGCCTTAACAGAGGAACTCTGGTGGCTTTTCTGCTCCCATATCCCATGGAAGTTAATGAATCCTGCACTGAGCTGTGGGATACGCGTATTGAGCCCTCTGCATTAAATATGGATGTGAGTTCTGCCCGAGTAGCTGATAATTCCACATAGGAGCCACTGGTCATGATCACTTAAGCACCTGTGGACGGCCACTGGGTAGTAATGCCTCCTATGAAGTAGTCCTGGTACATGCATGACATTGTGGATCGAGGAATGTTAAATGCCACACAACTTTCCAGAAGTGGAATGTCCCAACCATTTGGCACCCACTATCGTACATCACTCAAACTCTGCTAACTCACATAATAAATGATGCTGCTTCATAATCAGTTTACATACTGCTGTGTCATGACTTTTGGATTTTTGTGTATAAGTGACACAGTCATGAGCAAATAACCTTAAATATGTAACTTTAATAAAAAACCTTAAGACAACCTCATCCACATGAAAGTAGGAAGGGTTAGAATGTTTGGCATCTTTTTTAAGATCGCGTGTATATTTAGTTAAACTGAAAGATGGGATAGAAGAAGAACAAAATCCATGTAAGAAAGAAGTATCATTCGCAGCGAACATGTTCCTGTGTAATAAGGTATAGTACCCAATTCTTCTTTTCTTTGTAGACACTGCAGATGTGAGTGTCCCAGGAGTTGGTGTCCGCAGGCTTGGTAGATGGAAGGGATTTAGTTATAGGTATGTATGTGTCTGTGGAATGAATAAATAAATAAATAAATATATATATATATATATATATATATATATATATATATATATATATATATATATATATATATATATATATATATATATATAAAATCACAGTCCGTTGTAGGCCTTCTTCTCTGAGTTTATAGTTATATTGATGGTAGCAAGGCAAGTTTACACCTGAAGACTGTTTATACTAAGTTTATACTATATAGGTTTATATATAAGTACCTTTATATGTAAGACTTTGTACACTATCCTACCACACGCTTTTATATATGTACAATCCACTTTAATATCAGACTGAATATAGTTTCTGTGTGTGTGTGTGTGTGTGTGTGTGTGCTATGTGTGTGTGTGTGTGTGTGTGTGTGTGTGTGTGTGTGTGTGTGTGTATGCTTTTTCACAGCACTGTACAGATAAACACTGTGACAAAGAAATGGGTGTTTTTCCTTAGCCATTTATTTTTTAAAGAGAGAAGTAGAACCATGCAAAACTGGTTTGAGGAAGTGGGTGGTTCTGGTGTAATAAAAATGTACTCACCATTTGAATTGATCATTTATAATTTGTATGATTGACTAAAATAGTGTAAGTCTCAGAAAAATAACCAGTAGGTCACCCTTCAGAGGTCATACCAAGTCCGTGAAGAGTCGCCCTGGTTAAAGCAGAGTAAAGGAACACTAGTTACCATGGTAATAATTTTACATATAATAAAAAAGCAGGATCTATCTGGCGCACTTCAATGCAGGTTTGAGGTAGCAGCTTAAACTGCTTTACAGACAGCTAATGAAGTTCAGTTGTAATAAAAGAAATTTAATTGGAGATTAGTGATGTTTGAGTAATCATGAGCACCTTACTCTAACAATCCTCTTTGTGTCTTTCTAGTTGCTGCTAATTTGCAGAAGATAGTTGACGAGCCTCAAACCAATAAGAACGTCACTTTTAAGCTGGTGAGTGTATGAAACCTGATACTAGACATGGCCCTTTTTTTACTTGTACCATTTCTTTTTAAAGCTACTGCAGTTTAAAACAAACTATTTTATTGAAGCTGTTTAGTTGAACATCTAAAAGTAGACCATCAATGACATTGCTAGTGAACGGTTGGTTCTTGAAGGTGATGGACAAGCGTAAGAATCGAAATGACTTTGACACTAATTTATGATGGCTAGTTGACTGGGTTAGAACATCTCCAAAACACCAGACAAGCCTTGTGGGGTGTTCCCATTATGCAGTGGTCAGTACCTAGCAAAATTGGTCCATGTTTAGATGCTCTAAACTTACAAGGCTTAAAGGATCTGCTGCTCAGTTCTTGGTGCCAGATACCACAGCATACATTCGGATGTCTTGTGAAGTCCATGCTTCAACAAGTAAGAATGTTGGCCAGTATGATTTAATGTTATGGCTAATTTGTGTGTGTGCGCGCACTTTCTGGATAAGTCTACAGATCAGATTTTTAGTTGTTTTTTTTTCTTCATTTGAGTTTATTCCCCTTCATTTTCTACTAATATGAACTCGATACTGTCAAGTCAAGCCTTTTTATTGTCATTACATCTGAGTACACAGTGCAATGAAATTATGTTCCTCTGGAACCATGGTTCCTCTGGTACAATGAGGTGAAATGTTTTGTGGTGGGAATAAGGTGCAAGAGATATGTGACATACTGTTACATATAGATGTGCATGATAACAGCATACAAATATACGACTCTACCTGCAAGTGTGACCACCTATTATGACGACTCATTTTTTTTTTTTTTTCTTTTTTTTTTTTCCTTCAGGCATCTGGCGTTGAGGGCTCTGAGATTCCAGATGATGTCAAACTCATGGGGTTTGCTCAGCTCAGCATCAGTTAAAGTTTGCCTCCATGCAGGGACCATGACTTGCCTAAAAATGTGAAAAAGAAAAAAATACAAACAAAACAAAAAAAAGAAACACCAACAGAACGGCGTATTCATACTTTATCCCCCTCTTTTCAAAGGCCCTTCAGAAACCACTGCTGCCAAAGAAAACAGTATCGTTGTGTAAGCCCATAGGATTTAATGAAATGTCCCAGCTGCAGGAGGCAGTGAGGGTGAAAGGATATTGTAATCGTAATAGGAATCACTCAAATAAAGTTTACAATGTATTTGTAGAAGGATGCAATTTTTCAACACCAACCAGGTATAACCTTATATTTGTTCTTTCCATTTTCTTTTCTTTTTTTCTTTTTTTTCTTTTTTTTCCCCTGTAATATATGTCCTACATTTGCACAATCTGAACTAATGCCCTAAAATCTTGATAAATGTAACAATGCCTTATAATAGAGCTACTGAGTGCATGTCTGAAGGGAGGCGAGCCCTCACCAATTGTGGAGTTTATCGTGGAAAGGAGCGATTGTGGTTTCAAATACTATGGCTACACTTTTTCTAGTTATTTGACTTTTTTTTTTTCTCTTTTGATCTTGAGAGATGCAGCTAGAACATTTGGAGAAGAGTGCCCTACACCCCACCCACAACCCTCCCTGTCCCTGCCCTGGCATGTCAAACTTATTAGCCTTATCTTGTCCAAAACGTCTGTTTTAAAAGCACTCTTAACACTCTTGGAATAGACACTCTGTTCGATGTTCTTAGGCACCCTTTAGATCTTCTTTGGGCTTCTCTGGCTGCTGTACAGAAACAAATTCCTCATCCACATGATGCACTGGTTAGTATTTACCACAATGCAAGTGTTCTGTGTTCTTTTAGCAGCCACCGTACATGAGACTGTCTATCTAGACGTGAAAGCCATTTGTCAAAATCACTGGCACGTTGCTGTTTTGTGCAATTACTTACGCAAACGTTTTCCCGAGAGGAGAAAAAAAGTCTCTTTTCCCCTTTGATTTTTTCTTTTTTAATCTTCTCAGCCCCAGGTTTTAGGCTAGCAGGTTTTAGCTCTTGTGTACAGTCTTGTATGGAAGTGTTGCAAGTAAATACCACCCTAAAACACAAGCCCTTTTCTTTTGTTGTTTCTCAGAACACTTATACACAGCCTCTGTACATCTCACAGAAAAACAAAAAAAAAACAACCTACTCCATGGAATTAAGTTATTGGTTTTATATCACGAGCAATGTTATTCCTGTTGGATAAAAAAAAACAAACAAACAAACAAAATGTACCTGTCTGGTGTTGGCTTTTGTCTCTGTTTTTTGGAGTCTGTTTCACATTGGCTGATGTGGCTGAACCAGTACTTGATTGATTGAATCTTTTCTTGTCTGTAAATAACGTGATTTTGGGTTTTGATTTCTTGTTTGTTTGTTTCACTCATTGCCTTTTTGTCCTTCACGGGATACGGTGGTGGGGCGTGAACACTGGCTGCCAAAGGACACCCAAGTTTCAGCTCTTTAGTTTCCTCTGCCCTCTCTGAGCTGGTGTGGCTGTTTCCTTTTAGTGTGGAGGACGTCTGTCTAATGTTTCCAGAGCTCAATACCACAGCTACTGTAGCAGTACAGGAAATGATAGTTCAGCCTTTATTGTAACATATGAAACAGTGCAGATCAGGGGCCGTGGACAGAATGTCTCTATTAAATCACAGTATTGCAGTTGACGTACTAGGCTCCACCTACAAAGGCTTTGTTTGTGTAGGTACTGTTATGAAGTTGGATAAGCTTTAGGGAATGCTGGTAAAAATCCTATTCAGCCAATTTCAGCAAAACACCTAAATTAGGGTTTCTAGAGGATGAATATGAATCATCTTTTCAGGCTGCATACAGACTGAACAGTAGATAAATTGTAGAACAATTTAAAATTGGTAAAATTGATGCAAAATGGTGATTTCATACATTTTTCCATATTAAAAAAAAAGCAATGCCTTAAACAACTTCTTGTGGTACAATTGTTTTTTTGATTCATTAAAACAAATGATTTAAACTTCCGGTTTTTACATTTCAAAAATGAATCTAAATTTGTTTTGGCTCAGATAAGTTCTCCAATAGATGAACTGTGCACCAAAACAGCATAAACTCTCCAAAAAAAAAAGTTTGTACATGTTTTAAAGCCCAGTTGTTTGATTGCATCTGTCACATCCCCTCCCAGCTATACTGTACCGATCTGCAAAAGATGGCCGTGGGGGGCCGTGGGGGCCATTGGTAATACAGACGTATGTTTTCGATACTTATTTTTTAGAATTTGATGAAAGCGTAACCGTTTTGTAGACCATCCATCAAACTGGAAAATTAAACGTTCTGTAAGCAGCTCAAAAGCAGATATTTACCAACAGTCAAGTACTTTTCCAACTTGAAAACAGTTAATAATTGAATGCATTTGTGGGTGGTACATATACGGGCCACAGAACATACTAGTGAATGATGTTTTGTGAAGGTTTGACTGACTGATCTGAATAATTTTGACTCGATTGAAGTATAGAAACTTGTCTAGAACATCAACAGACAGAACAAATGCTATAGGGTTAATTTGCATATGGGTCAATATTGCAATAATGATTACAAAACCCTACTAGATACACCTGCTGAAATAGAACCTCTCTGAACATATCATATGCTGTTTGTGATGCTGCGTTTAAGTTTCTTTTAGTTACGTCCAGGACACAAACTGTCCAGGACACAAACTGGTTGGTTTCTTTCCTCGCTCTGGTGAACCAAAAGCTCCTCTACCAAACAGCTTTATGGTGTATTTTGACAAGTGAGCATAAATATGTATCATAGATGTTCTATCTGCAATTTATGGCGAGGCTTTGAGAGATAACAGCTTCTAATAACACAAGCAGTGAGCCGTTAGCATCTGGATGCCAGCATCTGGGAAGTTTTCAGTCAGAAAGAAAAACGTTCAGTTATGTTCTGGGCAAACGGAAAAAAAACCCCATGACTGATTCTATAGAAGAGCTTTCAGAAGAGCTGCAAATTCTAAGCAGCGTCTAGTTTCTGGTAACTTTGTTCGTATTTTAGCATCATTGACATTTTGAGCAGAAATCCAATATGTCTGTGGTGTTTCTGATTGGTAGTTTAAAGAGAAATTCACTAACCGTTGCCATTTCAAGTTTAGGATCAACGTCCATGTTATGGCAAATCTAATGTACTTAGGATCACTCCAAACTCCTCAATTGCAGGATAGACATTAAATTAAGTGTAATATTAAATATTTATGTTTACCCTTGTATTCTGATGTGATTTCATTTAGAAAAAAAAATGATGTACACAAATTTATAGCTTATTGTGCCATTCACCAACATTCAATCTCTATGGTTTGAATAGGTTTGTGAATATGAATCTTTTACAGTACAGTGAAACCCTTTCCCACTGATGAGCATTGGGACCCCTACCCCCTTTTCTTTGCTGAACTGTATTATTATTATTATTATTATTATTATTATTATTATTATTATAACAATGCTGTAGTATTTGGACAGACTACCTTCACACTCTCTTATAGGCAATAACACAAAACTGTAATATATTTAATTTTTTTTTTTTTTTTTTTTTCATTCTTAGGTTTTTATTTTCATTTCACTCATTCTTGCTCTTGTTGGTTTTGAACTTCAAAGCATGTTTCTCTGATTATTTTAAATCAATAAAGAATGAACATATCAACTCTCCTTTCTGCTTTAATCACAGAGACTCCTGTGGAATTCCGTGGTTGAGATGGACACACGTTCAGAGGGGAGTTAGTGTGAAAGGGGGGCACTACAGAGATATGTAACTCCCTGCATTTTGGTCTCCATGTAAGACTGACTTTACTTCAGAAAGGTCGCAGTATGCTTGTAAAGCCATGTCTTGCCCATTACACACTACATTCATATCTGCACAATGTATTTGCTTTCTTAAACCTTCTTTTGTGAAAAAGTATTTTATGTACCAGATCAAAGAGTAACAGACGTTACGTCTCTGTGCGGCACTTTTAATGCATCTCCAAAAGTCCATTTCATCCAAAAAGGGGAATTGTACTTTTATTCATTACATGTAAAGTGAAGTGGTCAAGCCTTTTTAAAACATTTGATAAGCATGGCTTGTAGCTCATGAAAATTAGAAATATGGATATTCATTAATTTCTCAAATTATTAGAATAGCTTGACATTTTTAAATGTGACGAGTATAAAATTACAGTTTACACTTTTGAATTAAATTACTAAAACAAACATTTTCATGCTCCAGTATTGTATCTACACAGGCCCAAGGGAAATGAAATAATTTAAATAAATACATACAAATTAAACCTGTTCACGTCTCACAGGGAGCTTTTAACTTTTTCGACATGTATTGCCGTTCAGCACCACCATCTGATTCTGATCACGTCTCTGTTTAATTAAACTGGTTAATCAGTAGATCTCCCCTTTATTGCATGATAACATGTTTTTTGCATTTTTTCCTGTAATACACCTATTTAACTAGAGATTACCAATACTGTATTTTCTGATGCTAGAACCGTGAGAATACTGGCTGACACTCATACCTGTGAATTCTTATCAATTTTTAAGACTGTTAGGAGTCACCTTAGGAGTGCGTGTCCTGTTAAAATGCTGAAAAGACCCACTACAGAAATCTACAAACTGCAAAATCTTTTATTCACATACAACTATTAGGAAAAAAGCTGAGTAAGAATTATGTTCAAAGAAGGGCACAAACATAAGCTGCTGCTCTATAAAATGTGTTACAGCCTATCAAGTATCAAGACCACTTGGATGTTCCAGTTTCACTGCGCAGAAACACAAAGCACAATGCAAACGAAAGCTGCACAGTAAAACTAAAATCTCATCCCAACTGTGGCGCATTGTGTATGAATTGGAATTATTGAGGAAACATAAATTCCAAGATCAAAACACTTTCTAGGAGAATGTAAATATGCACACAGAAATACTGACAAACTAAAACATTTGCAGGGAGGGATCCTATTGTGCTTGTTTGGGGACGTGTTTAGGAAGTGTGGTAGGTGTCCTGGTAGTAGTCCTCCTTAATTTCCCTGAGGGAACCCTCCCAAGGGGGTCAATAAAGTTCTATCCTATCCTAGTCAGAAGTTGGCCAATATGATTAACTTGTTGTCCACTAGTGTTTTCATTATCACAGCACTCAGTGAAAATTCGATTATGATATTAACAACATCCTGAAAATACTGCTTATCTGTACCGTTTGTGACACATCAGGTCTGAACCAATAAAGGCCTGAGCTAAGGGCTGAAGTCCACCTTGAGTTCTAACGAAAGTTAAGGAATACCAGTCACACACAGCAGCTCTTTGCTTTCAGTCAGAGGCAATAATTAATCTGGGGAGTGTGTGTATATATAGGTTTGTGTTTATAGCAAAAGCGATAAAGACAAAATGATAAATGATCCCTGAATCCCTGAGTCTGCACAGTTTATAAGTAGCTGAACGGTTAACTACTGAACACAGTGTTGTTACTTTGTGTTACGTATTCCTCAGATAGGTTAATATGTTATGAAATAACCCACATGAGAAAAGTAAAACTTTTCTAGTAAATGTTTCTGGGAAATGAATGTAATGAGTGTGTTTCTTCATGTTCTTGGCTTTAAATATTCACCTGCTATGTATTGGGTAAATCCCATCCCTTTACTGGTGCAATGTTATTCATTTCACCTGTGAGAGGTTTTAATGTTACGGTGGATAAAGAACATGTGATGAATATAAAAAAAAATGACAATTTATTTACTTTATGAATGAAACTGTTGTCAGGACTGAGCTTTTTAAGCATATTCTAATTTTATGAGCTGCATTAGTGCTTTACCCACCATAACATTAAAGCCCCTCAGAACTACTTACTCATACACTGATTACTAAAATGCGCCATCTAGTGGTGTGTGCTTTAAATGGCAGGTTTCCAAGGTTTTTTTTGCACTTGCACCATGGAACACTCCAAAGTCCCTCAAACACACACACACACACACACACACACACACACACACACAGCTGGAGTTTATTCTCAACTCACATTTGGACCTCAGAGCGTCTGGGTTTAATGGCTATATCTGAACAGATCTAAAATCTCCGAAGGTGTTTACAGACAAGAGTGTTTGAGCTGTTATAAAGATAACAGTGCTGATTCAGTGAGAGGATTAAACATTAATGTGTGTCCACGAGCTGCTTCTTAGGTCAGGTTAAGGGCTGCACAAGACTTCTGTAGTTGTCGGGGTGTGAAGATGATCAGCTTCACTCAGATCCTCTCTGAGGTGGGGGAGTTTGGGGCCTTTCAGAAGCGCCTGCTGGTGGCCATCTGTATCCCCAACTTCTTCACTGCTTTCCACATGTTCAGTCAGGTCTTCACTGGCCTGCCCTTTAAACACCACTGCAATACAGACTGGATCCTCAACCAGGAGCCCAACCTCACCTTCCAGCAGCAGCTCAACCTCACACTCCCCAGAGACCAGCATGACCAGTATGAGAGCTGCAGCATGTTCACTCCAGTACAGCTTGGACTGGAAGACATCGAAGCTTATGGACTGAATGCGACTACCAAGTGCATCAATGGCTGGGTTTACGAAGCCCCCCCGGACAGCAGCACTCTGATTACAGAGGTAGGCTGAGGCAC
Organism: Acestrorhynchus altus; assembly: GCA_034509495.1. Taxonomy (NCBI): domain Eukaryota; kingdom Metazoa; phylum Chordata; class Actinopteri; order Characiformes; family Acestrorhynchidae; genus Acestrorhynchus; species Acestrorhynchus altus. The sequence goes on from CM067503.1 coordinate 20,807,982, forward strand.
ATGGAGACCAGACAGCAAGATCATTCTGCAGCTGATGGTGGAGTTAAAAGTCATATCCTTAAAAGAAATGATGTGATTCGTGTTGATGATTTCTGAACATCTTCATAAACACATGCATAATGCTTATTAGTTTACATGTTAAATGTCAACCTCCAAAATGTAGGATTAAAAGTATAATTAAGAGATGAGGTAATATGAGAATTATAGATTCTAAACAATTATATAATAGAGACAATATCCTTATATAGACAATAATATGTAAAACTATTTTTGGAATAGAAATTGTTACATATGGAGTGATCTGGGAAGGATGGCCAATACCTGATGTTCAACATGTAAATTATGACATGTATTTGTTTATTACACCAAAAACTGAAGTACGTCTAAATCATCATTTTATCAAAATTAATTAATACATAATAAAATTACTGCAGTATACGTATCCAATATTGATCATATATGTGATGCCAGTACATTAGTATTCATAAAATGTATTAATTAGAACTACATCTGCCTGGATTTGCATTCCAAATACTTACTTTCTAGACCAAAAAAATCAAAAAGGAATTAAATGTTTTCTCTTATAAATAAAAATAACCATAATCTAAAATATTAGGGATCCAGTGATATGGATAGTTTGATGCCAGTGTCTGATGTGTGTATTTTTGCCAATTGCAATATGTGATCATTTATAAAATGTAGAATTTGGATCTACCTGGACTTGCATTCCAAATATAATATATAATTCATTTTTATATTTTTCTATATTTATTTAAAGTGAATAATAATATAATTGTGCCTTACTCACAATATAGTGCACTTCATTTTGTAGTGATGTCTGAAAACGTGCTGTGCACTGTACCAATCCGGTGCTCTGTATTGTACACTATTGGATATGGAATATCTCTTCACCCATAACGCATTGCATTGTTTGGTTTAAAGATTCACATGCAGCTTTGCTGAGAAAGCAGGTAACGCTTTCTGCTGTCACACTGAGCACCGAGCTCATGAGGTATCTGAAATCATTCACCTTGTTGAATTCTGTTCCCTATTACAATGCTCTGTATTGTGATCTGGATTTTCACATGTAGTAGATAGTGAATAGGGCACAGTTTCGAAGAATGTCCTCTGTAATATTGGTGTCCTCAACAATGGTTTTGTACATGACTGGCAGTGGCTAATTTAAAAACCGAGCCCTGTCCACCTGACTGACTGTCCTGCTCTGCCCCTGCATTTCACAGTCCTCTGGTGACCATCTTGTAGTGTGTCTTTGTCTATTTAGAAGCAGGTCTCCCATCTCTGACATTCTTTCACTCAGGCCAGTTTGCTCCTGTCTCAGGTGGCAGTTGTGTTTTCTCCCTACACCTCGTTTCACAGTAGTGATGGAGTGTGTTGCAGGCTTGCTCTGCTTTCGGTTTGGATGCTGTGCATCAGTATAGCCTTAGTGACTTAGTACACTTTGAACCTACAAGAAGTTTGAAATTATTCACAGGGTGTTTTACATGTTTTACATGTACATTGTCCAGGAACATGCACAATCTAACCTCAGAACACACTGAGGGTTGGAGGTCTGTTTCCAGTCCAAACTTCTGCCCATATGCTGTAGATAAGGGAACAGGCGTTCACATGCCCAGGTTTACATCCAGATTTGTCTGTTATGCTTCTGTCTGGTCCTTTGCTCTGAATTCAACTGGGTGCTACTGAAAATTATCTGTCTGGCTTTGAATCCAAAAGATGATCCATCGGCAGGCACAGAACTTTGTGTTGCAGTAGAGTACTGGGTTAGATCTGGAGGAGATGACGAAAGATGGGGTAAGTACTTCACCAGGTAGTTTGCCAGGCTTATGATTCTTCAGACATCTGCAACAAAAGAAGATTTGGACATCTCTGTAACGGCTCTGACTTTGTCTGGGTCTCTGGTTAGGACCAGAAGGTACCTTGTGCTCTTCTATGTCTTTACCATTCACCAGGATGTCTCCAAATGCACAGTGCTCAGCAAGGGTGTGAATAGCATTAATCAAAGTCTCTGCTGTCTATGGACTCCTAATCAAACTTATTCAGTTCAGTTCAAATGTTATTAAAAACACATTAACCGTTTCTACTTGTCTCTCTCTCCAGTTTAACCTGGTGTGTGACAGTAAGAGTCTGAATGAGGCCTCTCAGTCCATCTACATGGCTGGACTTCTCGTGGGAGCGCTGGTGTTTGGGCCAATGGCAGACAGGTATGTCCCTGACTGTTGAGCAGTAAGTGGACTGAAGTGTTTGTCCTGTAACTTTTCCATTATGTAACCGTTGCTCTAAGAAATGGTTAAAGAACAGTACATTTTTGCAGAGTGGAAGTGATTGGCCAAGATGTGTTTGATGTCCAGTACAGTACAACCCCCTGCAGGCACTAGTTGTCAGTTTGCCATTAGGAAGATGTTGAACTCTGATATCAAACAGACAATCTTGCACAAATGCTGAATTTTGGTCAGAAAAAGAACAGAGTGTTGACATCAAGCTCCAAAGTCAATATGACAATGACGTGATGTCTGGAAGATGTTAGATTGTAGTTACTTAACATCACCACATTCAACCAGATCATGTTTGTTCACGTTGGTGGCCAGCTGGCCATATTGTCCATTTTTGCTGGTGATCCTGTTTTTAGCAGGGATTTGAGGCTAATGTACAAACGCTGGAGGTGTATGGATGGCAGTGAGTCTGACTTTGTAATTTGTGAACTTGTTACTTGATAGTTACATTAGTTTGGTAGCTTCAGGGCACAACCAAACATGCCTTGGGGGGCTGTTCAAGTGAGACACCCCTAACATAAGTTAATCTTTAACCTCTTCTAACACTCCACCCAAATGACCATAGAGTTTCCACACATCAGGGATTTCCCTGGAATTTTCAGAGAACATAAAATGGACATAAAATAGGTTTCTTGGTTTAACTCTGATCAGAGAAGATTCTGCAACATTTAAGGCAATTACGAGTCAGTATGGTAATGGAATCTGTATTGTTAGCTTAAACTGCATCAAGGTTTTTTGTGACATTTAACCTCTGGTCCATGCAACCTCCTATGAAAAATGTTTCTACAACATCTCTATTTTGGGCCAAAACTGGCCCAATCGAATCCAGCAGTGGCGTTTGTTCTGTTACCCAGATTTGTCTGAAGCCACCACCATCATTCCGTGGTGAATGAAAGGAGTAACCTTAGTTGCTGTAAAGCTGTAGCAGAGATGCGGGTAGTGTTTTATGACTGTTTTCTTTCCCGGCAGGTACGGCCGCCGTTTTGTTACTTTACTCTCTCTGGCCTTGCAGTTCCTGTTTGGAGTGGGTGCTGCCTTCTCTCCCAATTTCTATGTGTACATCGCCCTTCGTTTTGTGGTTGGCACATCCATATCTGGCATTGCCATCAATACCTATGTTTTAGGTACCTATAAAATAAACCTTTGACCAATAATATTGGAGCAATAACATAATCAGCAGATCATTGTTAAAAATGTTATCAGCATAACACTTATCATTAACTTTAACACAGGTTTTACATACAGTGTGTGTATATATATACACACACACACACACACACACACACACACACACACACACACACACACACACACACACACACACACACACTAGTGCATTTATTAAACTCTAGAACAGAAGAATGCTTAAGTGAAGCTGGACTAACCATAACATTATGACCACCACAAAGCATGTGTTAATTGGGTAGTGGGGTCATTCTCAGGACCTGGTGGTGGTGTGTTGGTGTTTGTTTTGCTGATACGAATGGATCAGACACAGCAGACACAACACTGTGTCCACTCACTGTCCACTCTATTAGACATTCTTACCTAGTTGATCTACCTTGTACCGATGGATGACAGTCTATAATTATAAAACCACAAAGTGCTGCTGTATGGTAAGAGGAGCTGATGGAGAGTCTATGTAGAAACAATACAATACAGTGGTCATAATGTTATGTTTTTAATTCTATTACCTGTTTTATATTCAGATCATACACAGTAGCCTCAAGCAAGTACTTTCCTGTTTACCTAATGGCTTGCATTAATATAAAAATGTGGCTTACTGTGCACAGTTTTGTTATAATTCGTGACTTACCCTCTGTAGGTACTGAGTGGTGTGGCACATCAAAGCGGGCTCTTTTTACCATCCTCTCTCACTGCTGCTATGCCTTGGGGCTGATGGTGCTGTCTGGTGTGGCTTATGTTATCCACAACTGGAGGATTCTGCAGATAGTCCTGTCTGCTCCAGTTCTGACCCTGTCTGTCTACTTCTGGTGAGACGTCTTTGCTTTATGTTTTAGTGCTTTATATATATTTATTGTAAACTGTTTTTGGCTTCCTGCTGAGTTATACTTTATTTATTCACTGGATATTGGTCATTTTGCTGATATGGCCAGTCTGGGAGCATTACAGCATCAATAGTAAAGCCACTTTGGGTCAGTGCAGTCAGGTATTCTGGCCAAAGATCCAATCAGAAATGCTTAGTTGGTCCTTGGATTTGAACCCATGACCTTCTTTGAATTATTATCATCCATATTTGAAAGCAGTAGGAGCAGAGTTTATGAATGAATGGAGTGAATTTCCTATATGTTGTAGGATCTTGCCAGAGTCAGCCCGGTGGCTCCTGACGCAGGGCAGGCAGGAAGAGGCAAGGAGGGTTATCCTGAAAGCAGCTAGTGTCAATGGCAGAAACGTTCCTGAAGCTCTACTGGACAAGGTGATTTTTCATTGATTAAGTGTATCTATCACCATATCATTCATTAGTGGTGTTTTCAGAGTGTGTAATCTGAATAAATGGCCCATCAGCTAGAAGCAGAGAACACAGCCAGAACCGGCAGCATGCTGGACCTGTTCCGAGTGGGAAACCTGAGAAAGAGAGCACTCATCATGAGCTATATCTGGTGAGTTCAAACAGTGCCAGCCCTGCCCATGCTGACCACAGCAACATCCAGCAGCTGCATTTCCTGCACAAGCTTGAAATGATTAGACATGAAATTTTGGCACCTGTTCATAGAGGTTTTGGAATATAGAATTACACAAGGACAACGAAGCAAATCAGTGCAATTTAGGGCTGCCTGATTCATAATTTTATATTGTGATTCTGCAATGGGCTGCAATATGCAATTGAAACCAGTAGCCAATCACAGTGGATGGTTTTACTTTGGGCTCTGAGAATCTTGAGAAATCCTAATACCAGTTAAAGTTCGTATGGGTGTTTTAATGAAAGAAGATATTCAGTAGTGCAGTTTGGTCATAAGTATGCCTTTAATATATAGACTTCTGCAGTTGGGTTTTCATTCTGTACTCCATACTGTGCCCATATTTGGATCTATGGGATTTTTTATGGGAATTATTAAAATCATTGCTGTTGACACTGGAGGCTTTAAAGTATAAGCTAATTGATGAATCAAAATTACTTCATGGGAAATAGTCACCTAAAAACAGAATATTGTAAAAAGTTTTTTATTTTTTGAAGCTGTTTGATTAGTCACTTAGTCAATCGTCAATCTTGAAATGATCTGAGATTGTAGATTTAATTTTTTTTTATTTGTTTCAAACTATATATATATATATATATATATATATATATATATATATATATATAAAGTATACACACACAAACACACACACACACACACACACACACACACGTATATATATATATATATATATATATATATATATATAGATAGATAGATAGATAGATAGATAGATAGATAGATAGATAGATAGATAGATAGATAGGTAGGAAAGGACTGTCCCCCTATTACCAGGACAGTAGGAGAATGAAGACAAGCACATGCTTCCTCCAAAGCATGTGAAGCCAGCCACAACCTCTTTTCAAACTGCCACCGTTGCAAAACTGCTGGGCAGCCAGTGTACTCATGGGAAAGTGCTGGGTCCCCAGCACTGGGGACCAACACTGCACTTTGTAAACGTGGGGAGAGAGCACCATCTACCAACCCAGAGACAGCATGACCAATTTTGCTCTCTCAGACTCCAGCTGCAATTCAAACCTGACGCTAGTTACTTAAACTGTACTGCACTACTATCAATGGCTTAACTAGGCTGATTTGACTATGCATGCATGTTTTTGGGGTATCTTGTTGAGTTTGCTGTCTTATGTTGCCTGGTCAGTGCAGCTCAGCTAAAATGTGCCTATAGTATTCAGTGGTAAACAGGACAAAACATATTGGGCTTGGAATCCCTTATTGCATTCTTATAAGTTCCTTAAGACTAAAGGTCGATTGCCAAATTGAATAAATTTATAGCAATAAATTCAAGCATTTTGTCCATTCATCTTTATACACACTGATTATTGGTTTGCATATTTGACAGGTTTGTGACGAGTCTGGTTTATTATGGAGTCAGTCTGAATGTTGGAAACTTTGGCTTGGATGTCTACCTGACCCAGCTCATCTTTGGAATTGCAGAGATTCCTGCCCGCCTCGGCTGCTTTCCACTTATTGAGCATTTCGGCAGGAAGAAAAGTCAGAGTGCAGCACTGCTCCTGGGTGGAACAGCCTGCTTGGTGATTACTGCTGTCCCATCAGGTGTGTCAGTTACTATTGCATCGATACTTATCAGCTGAGTAGCAATAACAACTCAATGCTTCACTGAATTCTGTATTTGAAAGGACTGTGGTTAGGGAACCAGCCTTGCAACTGGAAGGTCGCCGGTTTGAATCCCTGAACTGGCAGGACATGCCTGAAGTGCCCTTGAAGAAGGTGCTGGTGCTGAGGATAGGGTTGCCTACTACTCCAGGCACGTGTGCTCATTGCCCCCTGGTGTGAATTCACTATGTGTATCACTGTGTGTGGATGGGGAAAAATGCATAGGACTAAATCTTGTGTGTGCATTAAACAGTGGGTCAAATGAGTATTATTATTATTATTATTATTATTATTATTATTATTATTATTATTATTAATCTGATTGTGGACTTACCTGTCCCTAATAGTTCTGACTGCAGGTTGCAGGAAGCTGGAGCTACATGTCCTATTCTAAGGGATGTTCCACTGTGTGCACAGAGGTCACAGAGGTGCTGTATAAATCCACAGGTTAAACGAGAAGGAAAAAGTAAATGAATATTAGCTTGGGTATTAATATAAGAGCTCTCATATTACTCTCTCATATTATTTCTCTCATATTTCATTGCCCTCATATTATTTCTCCTCCTCAGGAAATGAGAAGAGGAAAAACTGAGAATGAGGTCTCAGAGGTATATAAGATGAGGATGTCCAAATATTTGAGTTAAAACCTGTAACTTCAAACTCCTCTTTTTTCAGACTACCCTGTTGTGGTAACCATTATAGCAGTCATAGGAAAGTTCTCGCTTGCGGCTTCATTTTCCATTGTGTATGTGTACACAGCTGAACTGTATCCCACTGTTGTGAGGTGAGTGTGTGATGGGGGACAATCCTCAACCAGCTTTTTCGAGTCCTATGTTTTTAAATATTTCTCTGGATAACCTGTGTGTTGCAGACAGAATGGGGTTGGATTAAACTCCATGTGTGCACGTGTGGCTGGTATTCTGGCACCACTCATCGGCCTGCTGGAGGTCTATCACCGCGCCATTCCCATGGTCATCTATGGCTCACTGCCATTCTTGGGTGGGGCACTTTGTTTCATGCTGCCTGAGACCCTGAACACTGAGCTTCTGGATCACACCGACGTTCTGATGCATAACAGCACGTGAGTTTAAGTTTCTACATTCGGTTTTACATTCATTCGTTAACACTGTGTGATGTCTACACACGTCCTTCAGCACAAGCTGCATAACAGAACAGAAAGTGTTCTGATCACTGACATTATTTAAAACATACCATGCATTTTATCAGGCATTTGTAAATGTTTCCTAAAGCACTTTCATATATATATGTATGTTTATTTTTTGTTTGTAGGACACCAAAGAAAGAAAGCATTGAAAATGGACTCCATCAATTTCTATCAACTGAAGAAGCAGCCAAAAGCACTAAATTATAATTTATTATTTGTATTTTGTAAAACATTAATGTATTTCTTAAACCTGTTGATAATTGTGTGCCTTGTTGTGCTTAGTACCTAAGGACCAGAGTACACCTGCCATCATAGTCACTGGTGGTTGTTTCTCAACAATGATGATGAATTAAGCAGCAGCTTAACTATTAAAACATAATTGTTTACAGATTTTTCTGGATTGATCTGGGCTGCAGATGCTTATGCTTGTGTAATATTCACTAAGTAATATTTTTGAAACTTGAGGCATAATAATGTTACATACTTTTGTAGTATGTTGGGTTTGTAGCTAAAGAGAGATTGTAGCAAGCATTCTGCAGTGAACATTCTGTAACTGCAGTGCTAATTAGAGAGAAAACTGATTTCTTAAACACTAAGGATCTGTTTGTGGGCCCACACTTTAGGTTCGCACTCTTATAACTACAAAAACGTTCAAAGCAGTTATTGAAAATACAATTCAAATATACATTCAGCTTCCATTGCTTACACAGATGTGCAATTGCACACACTTGTCTAGTCCCTGTTAAAAGTACTACCAGTAGAATATGACTCTCTGGAACAGATAAGTATTAAACCTACTGGCAGCATTCCTAATACCAGGTGGGGAATAGCATATTTGAAACTGTTGAATGGAATGATGGTGTTCCATCCAGTACTTTTGGGAGTTGGTGAGTTTGGGGTGACATGGGAGGTGATCGTCCGACATCCTGACCCCACCAAAACTAATGCAATCAAATCCTCACAGCAATGTTCCAAATTCTAGTAGAAAGCTTTCCCTGGAAAGCAAGAAAAACTCATTTTAATTGGCCTTGATTTAGGAAGAAATAATGAATGAACAGATGCCCCAATACTAGTATACCTTTTAGTGTCTTTTAGTGTAGTGTATATTAGTGTTAGAGCATTTTTGTTATTTCTTGTCATTTGAATTGTGTCAAAAGAAACATTTTTATCCATTAATTATTTAATTGCAAAACTTAGCACAAAAAACGATGAAACTCTTCAATCAGAAGTCATTTAATTTGAAAAAGAGCAATACATTGTATCTCAGCTTGTCAAATGTGTTTCTGATTTGTTATTAAAACTGCAGTGATACAGTGATGGGATGACGTGTAGTTAATGCTAAACAGTTCTCAGTTTGATGAGTTCTTTACAGAATCATTAATCAGAAGCCTTTTCGTACATGGCGTTTACCCAATTACATCCTTATGCACTTTCCATTAAAATTAAAAAGTAGTTTCTTCATTTAAACATGTTATTTCTAAACCTGTATTTATCAAATATGAATCTGAGAAGACTTTAAATGTGACTCCAAAACTGAAAGACGATTCCAGCCATCAGCAATAGTTTCTTCACAGTCCTCCATTTCTAACAGCCAGTGCCTTGATCTAAACAGAGAAAGATTGAAACTGAGGATGAAGGATTTTTGCATTAAACATGTAAGAACAGATGAGTAACTTGATGAAAGAATATTTCATTAATAAAATGCACATTTTTATATAAATATATTATAGTAATATACAGTACTTAGGCCTTTTGAGAAATTGTTAACACTTTACAATAAAGGTACATTAACAGTACTTACAACAGTAAATTGTTTAGTAATGTCTGAACTGATTATTAATTGACACTATGTAAGTCTTTAATAACCTTTATAACTCTAGGACAATTTTGTAGGATGTGTTTGTAGTTTGTCATACTTTTCTTTCCCAAAAAAAATAAAATAAAATAAAATAAAAATAGAAAAGTGTTTTATAGGAGACAGTTTCATATGCCAGAAATTGCAGAGGGGATCCTAGGCTACACAAATTTGTTTTAATTTGAGACTTAACATTAAGAGAATTTGAATATTTTTAAATACTAAAAGCTCTTTTTATCTCTGAAATCCTGTTGGAAATTGATCATCCAGAGAGTTTTTGAGCTGAAAATGGAAGAATTCTTAATACTTATTTGTAATAATTAGATTGTCAAGGATATTCACAATAATAAATTCTCAAAATACTTGACAGTAACAACAACCTGAATGTCCTTTATTATTTTTGAATGCTGTGTGAGCAAAGAAAGAACAAACAGAAGACCAAACTTTGGTCTCATTTCCTCTGTAACCCAATGTCAGGGTCAGTGATGATGAATGTCTGCCTGTTACTATAATTCTGAGACATGAAGCCTAGAAAACATCATGTAACTGTCTGCAAAGTGTGGATCTCGGGTTCTAAGAATTAAGCATTGCTAAATATTTGAGTAATGAATGAAGTTGACTTATAAAGCATCTTTAATGATACTCAAGGACATTTTACACTCATCACTCCTTAGAAACACACTGAACACATATTTGACACCATTGAGAAGCAATGTACCCTTAATTTTATTGTTCCTAATGTTAGTAGAGGTAGAGAGTATGCTGGCTACTGCTTCTCAAATATTGCATTACTTAAATATTTAATTTTAATTTAATTTAATTAAGTCTGAGTAATGTCTTACACAGTGCCAATAACTAGTAGTGATATTATTAAACCACTTAGTAATGTATATTAAGTGCTGATAATTAATGTATCCTTATTGTACAGTGTTACAGAGATAGATATATATAGTGGTTGGTGTGGTGATTACACCACCAGTGAGCCTGTCTGGGCAACTATCCTGGGCTACATCAATAAGAGTCCAAGGGCAAGACTCCTAACACTACTCTGTCCCACCTCACAAATACCGTAAATGTAAATATTTGTCTAGGACAGGGGTCACCAGCTGTCTGTAAATGGTTTTACGCTGCTGTTTAAATGTTTGAAATCATAGCTAAACTTTTATTTCATGTACAATAACAATGTATACAGTACATACCATATACATTCCAGACACTTTTCACAGTCACAGTTTTTTTAGTTTGACATTTGAGAGTTTCGGTTTGGACATGATGAGTCTGATGTAGAGTTTTCGTCTGTTTTTGTTGTTTTCTCAAGAACAAAATCTTAGGAATTCTAAATGTGAATGAAGCCCACTAATTCCAAACTTCTGAATGGTGGTCTTTGCCTGTCAGTGTGCTAATTTAAACATTTCCTCTACTCTCCTGAAGAATATTTCCAGTTCCCATCTAACACCTTGTCTATCTATTCAGTCCTTCATTACAGTAAATCAGGTGAGCTGCTGGTGGAACTGAACAAATCCATACAGTGTCTGGAGTCACAGCAGCCAAACCTGTGTTCTCTTAACACCGTGTTCTTTTAATAAACATATCAATATTACTAGCAACACCCTGACCACTGACCACCAACTTTGTTTATTTGAGTTATTATAATGTTTCATACTCTTAACTCTTAATATTTTTGATGAATGCCCAAGACATACTGTACAGAAGATTGTACACTTACAGCTTGTTGAGTTTATGTGCCATCCATGCCATTAGTTTTGCTCACCAGCCAGCGGTTCTTATGTTGCTGGTGGCCGAACCCCTCATCATAGTTGCCCTTCTTTCTAAATAGCTGCTGGTAGTGGAACACGCAGTAGAACTCTCCATAGAGCGGGGCATAGTTACGAAGACTAGAACCAAGGAAGAAAAGTTGGTAAGACAAATCTTTGCATCACAGCAGTACAGTTTTTTAACCATTTATGCTCATTTGTATTATGTATTTGAGAAGAGCAGCTCGGGAATCAATGAAGATGATTGCTACTGTATTTTAATTTATGTTGGACATGAGGTGTAGAAACATTAAGCATTAACACTTCAGTTTTCAACCAACACTTGGTATCAGACTGCACTGCAGTGCTATTAACCTTTTTTCATGTGAATATGCCATTCAGAAAGACAGTCAAGCTTGTGTTGAGCTCATTAAAGCATTAGACATAACCAGTTAGGGGTGCGTTTCCCAACAGTGATTGAACTTAGCAATTTATGACAACTTTAAGAATGACGGTTTTGTGTCTGTTTCCCAAAACCTTCTCCAAAACTACAGTTGAGTTTTAAATATTTCTTTGTTGACTCTGCCTCTGCATCTGCACTGGAAAGGCATCATCATATATTTTCATCTTATTATTACACCACAAATTATGAATGATAATCATGTGCAGTAGGTGAATTGGTGACTCTAAAGTGGCCCTTAGTGTGTGAATGTGTGAGTGTGTGTGCGTGTGTGTGAGCCCTACGATGGACTAGCGCCCTGTCTAGGGTTGTTTCCTGCCCTTGCGCCCCCGTGACCCTATTCAGGAATAAGCGGTTTAGAAAATGGATGGATGGAAAAATTAACAACCATTGAGTTTTTAAATTACTTGTATAAAAAACATGGTATCATTACACTTCCAATTCCTACCAACTGCCTATCAAGCCTCTAAAAGCATTTAATATAATTTATTTCATTCATTTAGCACTAAAGCATTGTCAGTACAAAAATGACCACAGTGATCATTTTGACAGTTTGAAAATGGCATGCTAAAGTTAAAACATTCAAGATAAATGCATTTCTCATGTTAAAATATGTCATAAAAATGTCATGGTTTTTAGTTTATTAGTCCAGTACTAGTTCAACAAAATATACTATTACAATATATTCAATATGTTTTATATCTAAATATGTTTTGCTGAAAAATAAAAACATAAAATCTTAAAGAATAACAAATACTCAAAACTATCGTTGTCACTACAAAGTGCAACTTTTTTTTTACACCCATATAAATGCCTAAATAGTAGCCTATGTAACTTGTCACAGCAAGCAAGTGCACTATAATAGCTAAAATACTCAGTCCTATCATCAAAATAATATCAAATAGGTTATTAGGAAAAAGTACATTAACCATCAAAATATTCATATAATCAAAATCAACAAAAAATTAAGTAGATTATTAAGAAAAACTAATATAGAAATGTCACTACACATTTTTATTTCTTGTGCTTCATAAGGACTGATGTGCATCTAGATTACTTGCCTTTTATTATTATTATTATTATTATTATTATTACTATTATTGTTGTTGTTGTTGTTGTTGTTGTTATATCACATGTCCAAATGTCTTGTTATTGTTGCTAGTTCAGATTTTACAGGTATCTTATTATGCTGATATATTTGTAATTTATTGATATATTTGGTAAATTAGAAAGATGAAAACTGATGCACTGGAACGTCAGTAAATACAGCTGTCTTGGAGAGACAAGGCACCTTTCAAAGTGTATAGGATGACATGACTGCTATGGCCATTTGAGGTATACATGCTAAGAATATTTTTGGACTTATTTTGGACTTATATTAATGTCATGACAATAACAGACTGAAATATACTTTAACATAATAAATGTCACAGATCAATGTCAAAGCCTTTACACCTTTATGTTTAAAGGAACATCATTGGCATCTGTTGAGGAAGATCTGCAAATGAACTGTGAATAAAGAAGCACTTATTGAGTCACAATCGGGTCAGAGTGTTTCAAGTACTACGTCAGATATGGAGCGTTTCAGGAAATGCTTGTAATTTTAAGAATATTCTTGAGTTACAAAATACTTGGCATTACGACTGTTTTGGGAAACTCACCCCTGGTTGTTTTCAGGTTGATGTTTCTTACCTGAGCTTCTGTTTGCAGTGTTTACAGCAGAAACAGCTTTTGTGGAAAATGAATCGGTCTGTTGCCATTTTTTCCATGGGGTAAACTGGTTTGAGGCATGCAGAGCACATGTCCTGAGTAGCCGGCTGAAACTACAGTCACATCAGGGGTGAATAGAATGGTTCAACAAAAATATCATTTCCATGTTTCTTTTTACCCGGAAGCATTTAAAATTTATTTCTGGTGCAATACTGTAGAGAGCCACTAAACTAGAATGAAAAAAAAAATCAGACACTAAACATATCATCTCTATGTAAGTATATTATAGTATATATATAAAAATATATTATATTTTAAACACTGTTTCCACTGAACCATTTCTTTTTCCCTACATGCATGACTGGCAAACTGTATACAGCCATTGTATATCGTATTGTATTTAGCACACCACACAATGAATGTAATACAAGTTATTTATTATTTAATTATTTTTCACTTTTCTACTAAATCAAGTATACATTGTCATTGACAGTCAACTGTAAAATCATCTTGAAGTGAAGATCACATGGAATGGGATTAGATGGACGACAATACACTGAAAAAGTGAACACAAGTAAATATTTGTCATGTTGAAGCCATTTCAAAATGGAAGTAAAAAAGATACCTGTTAACATTTTTCTTTGTGGGCACACTTTTCAAAACAAAAACATTACTTTACCACCAAAACATACACAATACTTAAACTCAATCCTACAGGTAAAATAAAACCAAAGCAAGTGCACAAACGGAAAAACACTAAATATCAAGCCGTAGATCTTTCTTGAAGCTCCTGCTTATATTTCTCTTATGAAGAAGAGTGATCCCCTTTAACCGAGGCTATGTTAATCCTTGGAAAAGTTACAACTTCTGACGTTGCTGGACTGCTCATAATTTGTTTTCTGAAACATGTGTTTGTTTCTGGTTGAGTGGTCGTGACTGTGGAGGTTTTGGAGGAGTAGAACTTGTTGCCAAAGGAGTCCGTTTCTTCATATCTCTCTCTGATGGTCTTGGTGCCTATGATTTTCTCTCGCTCTGGGATTGTTTGCACTTCCAATGTGCTGATCTGCCGTCTTTCGTTGGCAGGGCTGCAGCATTGTCCCTTTGCAGAGCAACAAAGTCTGCTGTCAGCAGTCACATTGTAACATGTTGTAGACTGAAAAGTCTCTGCTTTCTGAGGAATACTTTGAGGTTTTTGAGGTGCTGGTGGATCTGTGCTCTTTCTGGCTGCAGACTGGATAGAAATGAAGGAGGGTGAAGAAGGAGATCCTGACCTTGGTTTAGTTGCTGGAAGACTAGACTCTGGTTTTGATCTCTCTTCTTGCATTCCTGGCTCTCCTGTAATGTTCTTCCTAGGAACTTCTAGGTTATTTCCATTCTGGGATTTTGGGGTTTTGCTTGACCCAATGCTAATTTTTCTTATATTCCCCGAGATAGGGGAACTATGCCCGTCCATCATGGACTCCTTAAACAGACCAGAGAGCCCTGCGATGTCTGATTCAGATTGTAGTGTCGAGACTGAGTAAAGAGCTTTCTTGATGGTTTCTTCTATGTCCATAAGTCTAGACAGGGTTTGTTCTTTTAACAGAATTATTGCAGCACTTGCTTTTTCAAGGTCACCATATGCCACCTGCATTGAGGACATCATCTCACGTTCACAATCTGTCTCTGACCTCCCTTCGTTCTTTTCCTGCAAAATGCTTTTGGGAGGCACAACCCAATCGGGTACATTGTCAAATATCTTTTGAAGGTCATTTACGTGTTCTTGGTTCTTATCTTCTTCGATTTCTTCAACTTTGGAGAGGATATTTTTCAGCTCCTCTTGCTTTCGCAGCTGGTCAAAGATTTCCATCGCTGCACTTGCGTTACCCCTCATGATCTCATCCATGTGCACTGATAGCCTTTGTCTTCGTTCTTGTTCACTTTCTTTCCTAACTTTCTTTTGTCTCATTGTCACATTCCCCTCAGGTGGGTCCTCATGTTCACCAACACTTGCTTTACAGTTTTTGTCATTTGAGCTGTTCTCTGTAAGAGCAGAACTAACAACAGTGCTGCTTGATGCCATTTTGATTCTTTTGGGTTTCACAGGTGGTGTTGCTCGGCCTGTCTTAACTCCAAAGTTCTGCAAGGATGTCTGAAATCCTGGGTTAGCCTCATTTATACTTTGCAAGTTTGCTGGGCAGTTCCTTTGACTCTCTTCTAGTATTTGGTCCTTTTCCTCTGTAGATACATTTCCTTCAGGATTGTTGATGATGACGTGACCCTCACTCTGTTGCTTGTCTGTCTCACTTTGGGCACATTCTTGTTCATTTTGTTTTTGACTGACTGCAGAGTTTGTTTCAGCTTGGAGTTTAGTTGTGTCCTCTGTGTTTTTTGTGATCTCATGGATCTCAGTTTTAAAGCCATGTTTTTTCTTTAAATGCTCTGGTTTTGGTGGAATGGCTGGCTTAGGTCCATGTTTTCTTTTACATGTTTGTAGAGAAGCCTGTTGGTGGGTCTGGTTAGTCACAGGGGGGCATGCCATTTGTGTTCTATTTGTAGTCTGTCCTTCACATGGAACAGTTTCAGCTCCTTCATGCTGTGCGCCAGGAGTCACCTGTCCAGACAGGGGGGAGGAAATGCATGCTGGGTCTTCAGAAGTAGAAATCATATCAATTGACTGTTTGACAGCAGTTTCCACGTGTATTATTTCCTGCCCAGCACAAGTTTTTCCAGAGTTCCTAAAAATCATTGCTGTTTTAAAATCCCCCTTTGTGACATTAAAACTGGATTTTCCCAGAGAATCAAGGGCTGCTTGCACACTACCTTTTGTGACCTCTTCTCTGTCTTCTGGTTGATGTCCAATTTCAGAATTCTGTGAGGACTCATTTCTAATATGATCAGTTTCAGACTTCTGTGAGGACTCATCTCTAATATGATCAGTTTCAGAATTCTGTGAGTACTCATCTCTAATATGATCTTCCATGGCTTCTCCAAGGTTCTGGTTGTTTGAACCAATGGCAATGATTTGATGTGTTGCCTTTTTTGGAGGGTTGTCTTCTTGCTTCTCCAAAACACTTTGATGAAGGGCTTTTGCTTCCTCTGTGGCCTGTTGTAGACTCATAATCGCTGCTTGCAGGTTCAACAACTCATCATCTTCTACAACATCAACCAGTTCGGCCTGTATAACCATCCCTTCATCGGGGCTATCACTGCACATATATTCTGCATCTTGACCATGTAGTAATCCTTTAGATTCAATATTTGTACTTTCTTCAATGCATGTATCAGTCTCTATAGGGCTTGGAAGTGTATCATTTCCCTTTTCCAGCATTTTGTCTTGCTCTTCATATTCTTTTTGAACATGTTTATCAGATTGCAGAGAAAACTCAGCTTTGTCTGGATTTGCAAACAAGGCTCTGATTGTTTTGAGATTACCTGGTGTGATAATATTTTGATCTCTTTCCTCAGATGTGACTCTCAGGTCTTCATCTGATGCACTTTTCTGCAGATTTTTTAAATAGTCCAGTTCTCCTTTCTCAATGCAGCTTCGAAACAATTTAACATTACTTGTCCGATTTTCATCAATTCCAAATGAGTCATCATCCAGGATAGGAGGTGGTGGGGTATACATGTTTGTAGTGTCATCACCCTTTCTACTTTTCAGACCATTCATTTCTCCCTCATACATAGCCCTCCCTGAAATCATATCCTCCTGGGGATCTTTCAAGGAATCCATTAATTGGCCTTCAAACATTTTCCGTGTGGCTTTAACATCTACTCTGAAATGCTCTTCTTGAGCCAGTTCTCCATTTTCTTTTTCTGAGGTCATGTCAGACTGTGGGAGAGATGTTTGATCTTTGTTGGTCATGTCAGAACTAAAAAAAAATTGTGCTGCTTGACCAGTGCAATCATGGCCATCATGTCTAAAAAGAGCATATACTAATATCTCTATGGATCCCGACACACATTCTTGTATTAAAACTCCTTTTCCTAGACTTGTCTCTTGGCCAAGCAAATCTTCGATGACCTGAACCATGATTGTAGTTCTGTATTCTTTGTCTTGGTTTATTGTAAATGGTAGTTGGTGAGTTGGAACGTCTATGGTTTTGATTTCCACATTCCCTTGATCATCTTCTTTCAGGAAGGCTATAAGTGAATTCAGATTTATTTTTGCCAAATGCTGAAGCAAGATATTCTTCATACTTCCCATAATGGTCTCTTCATGTTCAATTTCAGGACCTTTATCCTGGATATAGTAGTACTTTGCCTTTCTCACGTGGGCAGAATCACTCGCTTCAATTAGGGTACCATGAGAATGAACAACATTGAAGTTATGAAGCGCAGCTAAGGTCTTGCTCATGCTCTCTCCTGTAGTATCCAGTTCTGTGTCATTCTGCCAGTTGATCCTGTCCAGTGGAGTTGACTCAAATATGTGGGCTCTGTTCCTTACATGTGTCTTCAGAATTTCATCTTCTGTGTTCAAATTTGCCATTGAGCTATTTTCTTTTTCTTGCGTTCCTTTTTCAAAGATCTCTTTGGCTTTAGATATGCCTAGATATGGTTCACCATCTTGATCCACATCTGTAATATGTGCAATGTTAAGTGGATTGGCTCTTTTTACACTGTCTGTTTGGCTAGTCTCAAAGTCTCTCCTTTGTTTTTGAACTGCTCCTTTTTCTTCCTCGGACACAATAACCTTGTTGTTATCTCCCAAAGGATCCTTCGATTGACTCTCAAACATTTTCCGTGTGGCTTTAACATCTACTTTAAAGTCCTCCTCTTGAGTTAGCACTTCAGATTCTTTATGCTGTGTGACATCAAACTCTGTGTGAGGTATCTGCTCTTTGTTTGTCTCAGCAGAATTAAAAAGAGAATGAACTATTCTATGGACTGACCCTTCGTCTGTCAAAGAATTTGAGGTATGTTCAAATGCCTGTCCCCCCTGAACATTCCTGTCCATCCAATGAGTTTGTGTGTCAAGGGACTCCCCAGTGTTGACAGCACCATTCTCAAATATCCAGCGCCTTGACTGGACCTCACCCCCGTATGCAAAATCTGTGGATGGGCTAGAGGTTAGTATGTCAGCAAACTCCTCTTCCACCACATTGGCCAGGCCTTTCAGCTCTGGACAAGTGTGTTTCAGGAGCCGCCTCAGCTCGCATTTCTGACGTTGTTGGTACATTGTGGAGATAACCTCTTTTGAAGGAGGTGTTGGAATGGGGGACTGGTTTTCAGCCCTGGAACAGGGTGGTGAGATAGGATAGGCAAAACTGGGTTGAGATGAATCATCATTTGATTGCATATTTTCACGTTGCTCAGAGTCTTTTTGTGCCACATCAGCCATCTTCAGAAACAAAAGAACAGATTTCTTATTAGATTGTTGTTCCAAAGGAAAACATTGAATATTTTGTTTCCCCACCAAACTCAAATTGATAAACGTGCATACGTACCTTAATTGTTAGGATGCAAACCAACGTGCCATTAATAACTTCATTCCTTGTTAAATGTTCCAGTAGCAATTTCTTTAAATGTTTTCATTTGTTCTCAGCCTGGTATTTTGAAATGGTTAGTTTGGTAGTTCGCAGTCTAACATTAGAAATGGAGAGCACTAAACATAACAGATAGTAGTGATTAATGGAAATAACATTGAGCACTACAAATTCTGTTGTTGAGCAGTAGTAAATTAATAAATGGTAAGTAAGTAGTACATGTTGCATGTTCTGAATGTCAGCTTTAATATTAATTGTTTCAAAGTTATGTTCAACCAAAATAATTTAAAATATGCTAATGTTTTTAGGATTCTGGTGATTCATTTTGCAAAGTCATTGGACACAACAATGAGTAAAAAATGAAAAAGCAACAAAACAGTCATCAAGCAGTCACCTATTCCCATTACATTGGAATTCACGAGGTTGTTTAGCCTCTTCATACAGCAAATGCATGCAGGTACGATGCTTACAAGTAATTCACTGTAAATATAAGTATTAAATATAAGTGGCATAACTATAAGCAGAGCAGTGGGGAAAAACTGAAGCCCTTATACTGCTATGTATGCAATTTTACAGCCATAACTCACATAAGTATAAGTGATAACATGTTGTTGCTGTCCAATGTATCCCCAAAATGGTGACTTTAACGGAGAGGGCAAAAATAATCTTAATTTTGAATAGAAGTGAATGTAAAATAAGAATATTTAACAGTAAAATTATAGCAATTGTATTGTATTGGTCTATTCATCTAGACCAGTGTTTACACACTGTACAATGCAGCTACAGGGTTCAAACCATGGAGAGAACTGAAAATGGACAAACTTGGAGACACTTGGTTTAATTGGACAGTGACAATATGTATAATATACGTCACTTATACTTTCGATTATATTAGAGTACATATTTACAGTTGCAAGTAAATAAAATTATATCATATGCTTCTTTTTATTCATTTCAGGTATTATTACGGTGATATGTTGTTGTTGTTTTTTGCATTGGGGTTCATACAATTCTAGTTATGCCACTGCTGAGTATACAAGCTTTTTCCCAGTAAAAACAAGTAGTTTTTTCTCTTACCTTGCTGACTTTTGGCTTGGTTGGAGAACTAGGATCTTTATCCTGTAGTGATAAATATACATATTAGAATATTATATATGTTATTTATTTAAATACATTTACTGTGCCATAAGTAACTACACAAACAGCAATGGTCATTTAAGTGTGCTCATATAACTTTAATTGGACTAAAGTTGACCAAAAACACAGTGAAATCAAAGATATCAATAGCTTCTGGGGGTTGATTTTATGTTAGGTGTTTAGTGATCCATCCAAAAAATCCCCAGAATCCCATTTAAACAGAAAGCCATTGCTCAACATTTATTCCCTGACCCCAAGTTCAACAAATGCATCAGAAGAATAGAATATAAGCTGATATAAGTACTAACTGGTTTAAAAAAGCTTCCCGTAGGCTCAGCAGCTGCCACTTTTGACAGATAAAGTGCAGATATGGCTTTGACAGAAATAGGGGACTTGTCCTGTCCGTAGAGAGTGAAGCTGTCTCTGAAGTCTGCAATCGATTTCCTTTTATCATCTGCAGTGCATTAGAGAAATCACAATCACAATTAAATTAGGTTTATTAGTGCATGACAGTCATTGTGTTATGTACAAGAAAGACCTCTAAAATCTAAGGCAACATCTGTGCTTTGGCAGCAGTGCTCCAGTGACACTGTCCCCTGGAGGGAAGATATTCTAAACAGTGAGGAATGTGAACGAAGTATCTTCGTCTCAGTGGGAAGTGAACAGCCATGTGATTAGGTGGGCGATTTATTTGTTGCCTTTTAGAGATGACCTTATCCTTGACCCACAAAGCTGCCTGAAGGGCTACTGGCTTTCATGGGTAAAGAGAACAGAGCGGAGTCTGTCACTGACAGCCTTATTAAAATTAAAACTAGCTTCACTAGCACGTTTTGTAGGGGTTCTAAGAGTTATATATATATATAAATATATGCTTCTTTAACACATAGGGTTCCACTATTGTTGAGGGCAGAAACAGATATATGTACTTGGGATTTTAGAAAGATCTGATTTACACATTAAAACATGATCAATCTTTATTCATAAATTAACATAAATCAAGATCACACCCTTTCACGACTAACTGAATGAGCATGAATCTGCTGATCTAACTTCAGCAAATAAGTATCATGATAAATGTCACATCATATCACAATAATGCAGTACAGCTATTAGTCATCACATAGCTACTGGGTGAAAAATACAAGTCAGTTCTCCTTATAGTAATGTGAACAGCTGCTGTGACTGAAAGTCAGTGGTGTGGTTTCTAGGGTGTGATGGGAAACTAGGGAGCACTAACATTTGATCCTGTATGTCACAGATACCAGTGACATTACTAGAAGACAGCAGGAATGCAGACCAGAACCAGGTCAAATAACTAAGATTTGGTAATGTTTGTCCTTTTAAATATTCAATAGCTGATTGTACTTTAAACAAGAATACTAACTATATTTAAAATACTAGCATTAAGAATGGGTCCCAGTATGTTATTCAGAGATTTTTATAGAATAGAAAAAATTAAATAAAAAAAAATAAATTCAGTCAGTGAATCATCAACTTGAAGCCACTTCTTCCTCAATAGAGTCACAATTAATCCAGAGCCCACCTGGAGTCATTGGGCGCAAGGAGCACCCCAAAGAGAAAACCAATATCCAACCATCTATCAAACAGCCTTTCTGAAACTCTGAAGCCCCTTTAGCTTGTATATTTCAGAATGACTGTGGCTAACACACTATGTCCTTGGATTCCTTTAGCCGTGACAACACTGGCAACTGTTTTTAATAATTCATGTGACAAACTAAATAAACAGGTAACAAAGTTAGACAGATCCAGCACCTCTTCAAAATCTGAGTTGTCTAACCAGCATAAATTGGAACCACCATAACCCTCAATTGGATAAAGCAGTGAAGAAGGAGAAGAAGAAGAAGAAGAAGAAGAAGATAATGATGATGATATACAATCTTTATATAATATCAATATTATAATGTCACAGATATAAAAAGCCTTAAACAGATATGAATGATTACATAAAGGTGGCACCTTTTTTGAGAATGGATGCTGTCTTGCACAAGTTCAAAGTCTTTAAGTAAAAAATAAAGAATGTTGGTTGTGCTCAGAATGATAGTTGTACAACTTTAAAAAATGCATTTGGAATAAAATGAATATCGTCACCGTCTAGTGATAAACAGGTATCTCCATAAATGTTCTTTATTTTGAAATGAAGTCAAAGTAAAATAAGAGGCATTAATGGTATTTTAGACTTGTTGTTCTATTCATCCAGAATTAAGTGTACAGAGCAGCTACAGTGTTCCAGTAATGGAGAAAACAAAAATGGACAGAAATGGAGATACATGGTTTCATTGGATAGCAGCGATATACAGATTTCAACGTACTTTATGTAGTAATCATAGCTAAGGGGGGGATATGATACATAATTACTATATTTATCACTGAATCATTTCAAAATTCTTAAAATATTAAAATCATAAATGGAAGTAAAACACATTCTGGTGCCTAGTTTTAAGTAAACATTGTGTATGTTATTATTACACGTTAGTATTACAACTTTGAACAACAGTGTGAGTAATGAATGTCCTTCTTCAGCATGTGTGTGGATGTGTAAAAATGTGTAAGGACATGTTTTTGTGGAACGGAACTGAGAATATTAGTACTTGAAAATGTGAACTTGTACTCACCCAATTTATCCCCTTTTTTGCTAATTGTTCAGCTTGAATCCTTTGCTAATGATAATGTCGCTCTGTGCCCATCCAGCACCGGTCCTCAATCTGCCACATTGGCTCTTAAGTGTGTGTCCTATATGTGTGTCAATATGCCCATGACTGCTTGTGTTCTGGTGACAGCTGACCCTCTTAGCACCAGATGGCTATTTTCGGAGGCCCGTGGCCTACTATTTCCCCACCAGGCTGAGTCAATCACTGGCTCTGGAGTATACAGTGCTGAAACATACCCAAAGTCACATCCCCCAACTCAGCCCCAGAACCCACTTACATTTTATTTTTGGACAGCCAGGTCTGCTCCTGCTGTGTTGTCATCTGGTGTAGATAGCTTTTCTGTTTTGAGAACTGTGACATGAAAGCTATGACTAATTTATCATAGCCAGAGAGTAGACTTTTCTATTCTACTCACATACACAGATATATTGATATCTGCTATAACATGGGTATTTAGATGTGTTTGTTACTCATGCACACTTTTTTAAAAGTTGAATTTTATTCCATTCCTGGACTGCTTTACTTTTTACTCAGTTTGAAGCTTTAGTATTTTATGCCAAAAAGAGAACAATAGAGTATAATTTCCCTGAAGGAACCCTCCCAAGGGATCAATAAAGTTCTATTCTATTCTATTCTATTCTATTCTATTCTATTCTAACATACTTTCACTGCAGCCTTATTTTTGGAACTGACCCTATTTTTTTCTCATGTAAGGGTTTTTCTTATTTTATAATAAAACAGTACATTTACTTCCCAGATAACATGCCCATGTGGTGCCCATATGGTTATTCCAATCAAGAACCATAAAATTTTGTCCACTGGTTCTATGTTGGACCTACATATGGATGCCCACCAGAGTCAGTGATGGGACCAGGAGCAGTTAAACATGGACTCCATCTGGGTTTTCATCCACATATTGGACAATAAATGGGACCAAAATATGAGCCCATGTGATGGGCTATGTAACAATGGGGTCCATCTGAGAAGCCCACCTGGGCCCCAGAAACAATACATGTACAAACCCACTCAGAGCCCATGCCAGGCATGTCATGTTCACCTGGAACCCACATAGCCCAGGTTTCACCCAGGTAAAACCCATGTGAACTCATGTGAAGGTTTATAAATTGAGCTTATGGTTGAGCTTAACACTATGTAGCACATTTACATTAAAGTAACATTTTAAAGAACCTAAAAATGAAGGTTCCTAAATTGAGCTTTTGGTTTCTTAACATCATGTAGCACTTTTACCTTAAAATAACATCTTCTAATTCATGGAGAAGCTCCACTGAACTGCATAACACTACTCAAACAAAATCATATTCATGTAAAATCCTGTATTATTGCTCTACAACATCAGTCTATATGCTTTTTTAACTTTCTGTGTCTCTCAGCTGGTAAAATGCATGTGTACAACTGTCAATTAGGAGTGACTCAACACAATTTCATCTTCCTGACCATAGGAGGAGCCCAGGAGGCATAATGTTGCTTTAACTTTTAGAACCCTTTGTCAATTTTGTGGGATATTTTTGTAGTGTGAAATACTTTTATCACCAAAAAATCCCAGGAATACCTAGGTATTCAAATATTTCTTCGTTTGAGAGTATGAATTTGATCACTTTCTTCTGCTTATAAAGACTTTACATCTTAGAAATCCTGTTGAAAATTGTTCATCCAGAGATGAAAGTTTTACTGAAAAAAGCAGAAAAATAAAATAACAACCTGAATGTCCTTTTTTATATTAGTTATTAAGGCATGTATCCATTCTCGTGACTTTTATTCTGAGCAAAGAAAAAGAGCGAATGACACTTGCCCCACCCATCTTGCTGATCAGTTGGAGTCTGCATGCAGGTCCAGCATGTAAACATGGACAGAGCTATAAATATGAGCTGGAAGGCTTTAAGGATTTAAACTGGGATTTCATTCAGTTGGAATCAAGTGAATTTTTAAAAAATTTTCCAAACTTAATCACTGGATTTACTCAATGAGATTTCATCACACAATGATGGAATATATCTCATATCTCGTTTAGCCATTAAGAAGAAATGTTAAGGGAGGTAAAGTGGTTGTTTAATGGCATTATTCCAAAGAACCCTTGACATTTTCAAAAGATGAATGTTGTATGATGTATTTAAGTTACTAGTTTGAAATGGAATTAGTAGAGCTTTTTGTTTAATGACTCTACTACATCTGAAACACTGTTCAATGTTTAACTAAAACACTTGTGACCCATAAAGGCCAAAGTACACACATCACAGGGAAAGAGAGAATGTGTAACTGTTGAACTCACCTTCATGAGATGATATTTTTTCAGTATATAGTCCCATTATTGTCTTCCTTCTTTCAGGCTGTTGAGTACTCACCACCTTTGAAGAAGAATGTAGTATGTAAGCTGTAGCAGTTTACTTGTGCCAACAGGTTCTTCCCACTTGCACAATAAATTTGAAAATAACTGTGCATTAATGTATTGTATATGGCATTGACCCAAAGAAACCCTTCCTCACATCTTTATTGTTAGTCCAGTTATTAAGCAGAATTGGACTCTTAATTTTAAGCACTAATTGTAAACACTGAGAATAGTGGTTGGTAGGCAGGTAGAGAACTGTAATGTAAGCATATTTTTTAAGCAGATAAAAAACCCACTTAAGCCATTCTAGATAAGTCTTCTAAATTTTGTAAATGGAAATGTTACATCAATCAAATGTCCATACATTTTTGTTATTTACCTTTGAAACTGGATTCTCCTCTTTTGGTGGTTGTTCAGCACTCATTGACTCTCTTTGCACTATTGGATGCTCATTAGTATGATTGATCCCAGCATCCTCCAATAGTAGGCCATTGGGTAGCTGGTTACCATTCTTGGGTTTGTGAGCACCTTTGAATTGCTGACTGCTCTTGGGTGGTTGAGCGCTCTTGGGTTGATCAACGATATTGGGTTGTTGACTGCTCTTGGGTTGCTGGGTGCTCTTGGGTGGTTGAGCGCTCTTAGCTTGATCAACGCTATTGGGTTGTTGACTGCTCTTGGGTTGCTGGCTGCTTTTGGGTTGCTTGCTGCTCTGTTCAACAACCTTTGACTCATAGAGCTCCCTGAGTGAACTTGTGCTTATGGTCTTTTGCCGAGGAAGGATTTCCATAGACTTACTGCGTGTGAGGTTTGAGTAGCTGTCAAAGGTGGGCCGAACCTTCGGCCTCTCACTGCTATCATTATTCTGTACTGGAGTCTTCAGTTTGGTCTCAGCCTCTGTGACAGGGATGGTAGTAATCTGCACAGTGAGCTTGATGAGACCAAACAAAAATACTGTTATGTAATACTGTTATCATCACCGCTTTAAGTGATTTTGGTGTTATGTGATTATGTAGTTGCATCTCACTAAAAATTAAACATTTAGAGCAATCTGATCTAATACACTAACCAACACTGAGTGTAAAATTAGAGTCAAGTGTTTTACCTTTTGCTTGTTTTCTCCTGAATCTGCTTTAAGAGCTTTTCCACTCAGAGAGGTCTGATATCTGAATGGGGACCAAACAACATTAATCACACACTATTTTATCATCGCAGTCACAGTGTGTCTGGAAAAATTTCAGCAGCAAAATTCATTTGAATTCATTTGAGGCACGGCTCATCACCTATACAATACCATTTCTACAGTGAAGCATTGTGTTCTTCTGTTGCAGAAACTGGGAGACTAGTCAGGGTTGAGGGAACGATGATTGCAGCGATGTACAGAAATAACCTGTACCAGATAACCTGCTCCAGAGCACTCTGGACCTCAGACTGGAACAAAGGTTTATCTTCAACAGGACGACGACCCTAAGCACACAGCCAAGTGGACAAAGGAGTGGCTTCGGGACAAGTTTGTGAATGTCATTGAGCAGCCCTGCCAGAGCCCAGACTTTAACCTTATTGAACATCTCTGGAGATATCTAAAAATGGCTGTGCACCGATGCTCCCCATCCAGTTGATGGAGCTTGAGACGTTATGGTTGTATATAAACAACACTGTAATAAAGCACCCAGACCATTTTTTTTCATGTGCTTAGGATCCAGATTAATGAAAATACAAATGTTTTAGCAATTTTAGCTTAAATGTTTAAAGAACATCTATTAATGTTGTTTTACCAAAAATGTTTCTTTTAACTTGTTTCCATAGCTGTTCAGGCAAATGAATGATGATTTTGGAAGTGTATTCTCAAAAATGAGATTGTCTAAGTCTAGTGTTGCATTACCTGTCACAAATAGAAGGAACATGTCCTATAGCTACTAAACACCTCTTGGTTGATGCCTTGGAAATGTTTATGTTTTGTATATTTTTGAGAGGAGTAACGAAATAACAGGAATGTGGAAGGAGGAACTTGCTTCTGAAGCCCCTACTTCTTTCAACCTAACACTTTATAAATTCCATCTCTACCTTGTTCACCTGTTCATGATGTCTTCAGAACCTTCCACCACTTTGTTACCCCCCTAAAAACCCATATCTCTCAGTCTTAGCTAGGCTTACAGGCTTATAGCCTCTTCTCTTATTATGATATATTGATGATATGGTCTGAAGGATTCAATCACTAGGCCTAAAATTGGGAAGTCCTGTTAATAGGCCAAAATCAGGAGTCAATACAGGAGATAATATGCTGAGGTATAAATAAATGTAAGCCATCCTTACTGGGCCACGAGCTGGGAGACAGATTTCCTTCTCTCTTTCAATCCAGCCTCCGTCCAGGACAGTGAGTGGTCAGCACTAACACTTCTGAGAGACTGGGCCCTCCGCAGGTTTCTATTCATGTCCATTTTTTCAAACCCACACATGAACACACCAGTACACCTGCACACAGGACACACTCTACATGAATAATGGAACAGATATGTCACATGACTTGGCCTACAGTTTCCTTTACAATAGACACAATTATTATTCACAAAGTTCATCACATGTTCAATCTCAGCTTTTTATAACTGGTCAAACTGACCAGTTCATTCTACTACACTGGATTAACTAAATCACATTCTACA
This sequence comes from Acestrorhynchus altus, assembly GCA_034509495.1. Lineage (NCBI taxonomy): Eukaryota > Metazoa > Chordata > Actinopteri > Characiformes > Acestrorhynchidae > Acestrorhynchus > Acestrorhynchus altus. Next base: position 20,835,826 of record CM067503.1, read on the forward strand.
ACACTTACCTCGCATTAATGTTTTAACACCATACTTTACAAGGCTATATTGTAACCTGGTTGTAACTGCTCTTAATATAATAAGCTCTTGTTTGACCTTAACTTCTATTAAAAGATAAGGTTTTTGCCTCCTCCTTTTTTGAGACACATGCTTTTCATTGAACAGCAACAAAATTAATTGCTCCCATTTGTCAATAAAAGCATTCCATTGGATTATAAAAAACTGCTAAAATAAGATAATTTTTCTTACCTTAGTTAAAAAAGGTGTTGCTACCTCCACTTAGAGTGCTGCATAGAGTTGATTTGCAGTTCATCACGAGTTGCACCCACTCAGTCACACCACAGAAAGCCGGTGGACAAAGTCCTGTTGCTTTATTACCATTTGGGACTTGAGAACTCACTTGATAGATGTTCAATCCAAACCAGTTCTCAACTGATAATTACAGACAATAAAATACAGGAGAGTTCATTTATATATGTTATGTTTGTGCATTTTCTGGCCCGTAGAAGCATCATAATTGAGCAGTGGTTTGTAATATGTTTTCTATTTGTGAATTTTTACTTTTGCTGGTCTTATTTTACTGCTCTCTTAAAACAAAATCTTTGACCAAGTTTGAATTTTTAAAGGTTCTGTAAATATTTAAACCTTTAAAGGAAGGAAGGAAAGGTGCACATTGACCCACTGTGCTTGCACTAAGGGGAGTTTGTCCTCTGCATTTAACCCATCCACACAGTGATACACACACATACACTAAGAAGCAGTGAGCACATGTGACTAGACTGGTGGGCTGCCCTATCCATGGTGGGAGTTGGAGAGTTAAGTGGCTCATCAAGTCATGGACACATCAACCTTCCAGACACAAGAATGGTTCCCTAACCACCAGGTCACTACTGCCCCAAAGGGTTTTTCACACTAGCACATATGCAAAAATAATTCTCTATATCAGGGGTTCTCAACATTTTGCATTGCATGCTTCACCTGTTGATAACTTAAAAGCATAATGGCCCTCAAGACTTTTTTAATGTGCAGATGCTTGTGGCTGCGTGTTCTCAAACTGTTACTAATTTGCCTGGCAACACTTTTTGGTGCATCCTTATTAATGTTTATATGATATTTATACTTTGAACTTTGAACACAGGTTGAGACATGTTGAGGTTGAGACAGGTTGAGACATGGTTCCTCTATGACCCTCACCAAAGAACCATTTTCACTGCCTTTATTTTTCACAGCAAGTTTTTATTATGGTCAACATTGTAATACTGTAATTTTACAGTACTTATATTGTTAATGCCAATACTATATTTTATGCAAAAGAATAACTGTCACGTTTCCTGACACAGAGGTAGGTGGAGGTGTAAGTACACACTGGGTTGTATATTTACTGAGGAGATTACTGATAACACAAGAACCATAACACTAGTAGTCAAGAAGACCAAGGAAGACAGACTGGGGGCCTATATACACACAGAACATTGATCACACCTGGGACGTGATAACGATGGGGCAGGGTTACAGATGGAACACAGCTGGGAATGGGCGGAGACATGACATGTGCTACAGAAGCACATGTGAAGGTAAACAAAACAAAGACAGACCAGAGGGACAAGACAGATACCTGGCAAAATGACAAGTAAAAATTAAAAAAATATATATATTTATGCTGTTCGTTGAAGCACTGCTGAGCAAAATGCATTTTGACCAAATATACAAGCGAATCCCTTGAATTAACAACTCATTAATGAACTTGAAGTTTCAGTGGTTAAACTCTAATAAATAAGAAAATAACTAATCTGTATTTTAAGGGGTTAATCATCTCAGCTGTGTGCTGTAGATGTTTCTACTGGTGTTATGTCGTCTAGTAAAGCCTGAAAGAGTTACATGCTTAGTTAGTCAGTCCAGACTGAGGGGCAAAGTGCAGACTGTGCTGCTCATGCCTCAGCTGGTTTCTCCACTGGGGTCATGCGCCCAACTGCCCCATTCCCCTTTAGGGTCCAGGGAAAATGAGGTTGACCTTGCTGTGGACCATTATGGCCCTTTGGGTCATCTGCTCGCCCTCTTCTTCAACACCTGCAGTGTAAGGGCTCTTACTAGAGCCAAAAGCAGCCTGAGGACTGTGAGGCATGTTGTTGTGTCTCAGCTGTACACTATATATAGGGCAAGAAGCTGTAAACATATGTAGAACAAGGAGATAGGACTTCAATAGGAACATACACTTTACCAGTTAACCCACTGATGGCCAATAACCAGATTTTATATGATTAGGAAATATTTCCTGTAATTTGTTCCGATAAAAATGACTAAAATCTAGGGATACTTTGTATAATAGTTATAGTTTGGATGAACAATGTACTGTGAAAAATATGTCATTTTCACACTTTTCTTTTTTCCACCAGTTTAACCATTTCAGATTCTCACCCATCAGCCAGGCCTCTGCTTAGCACATGATGGTTCCACCACTGGAAGCGTGAAGGCAGCTAACTGTTTTTTAAACTGCTGCTAATGCCAGATCATTGAACAGCTGAACACATTTGGAGAAGGACTCTAACTGCCAGTTCTGTTACATCAGCTAACAGAAGGCTGCAATGACTGCAATGCGCTGAGTGATGGAGGGAGAAGCTCATCTCAGCTATTCAGGTTAAGATGAGTTATGCTGTCAAAAGATTCCCTTTGGCTGCCAAGTTATTCATTTTCAGTGTCAGGAAAACAAGCAGAAAACATATATTTTACAGAAAATGTCACAGAAGTGTCAAAACCAAAATTTACTTTTTATGTTTCTGCAGAAATCACCTTAGAAGTTGAAGGATTTTCAGACAGTCTCATTGTTCAAGTCCAAATACTTTGATCCATAACATTATGACCTCCTTTTTTTATACATTCACTGTCCATTTTATCAGGTCCTCTTTCCACACAGGTGCACTTTGTAGTTCTATTATTACAGATTGTAATTATAAGCCTCCATTCTTGCTGAACTTGAACAGTCAGGAGCCAACATGACCACCACAAAGAAGATATGTGGGTGGTTGGACATTCTCATTCTCAGGAAGAGGTGTGTATTATTGTGTTTTAAAACACACTACAGCAGCGAAGCTGGAGTATTAAACACTGTGTCCACTCACTGTCCACTCTATTACACACTCCTACATAGTTGCTCCACCTTGTAGATGTAAAGTCAGCACACAAGCTCATTTGTTTTCTTTACAGTTTGTGTTGGTCGCCCTTCACCATTGGTCACAGAATGCTACCTACAGGACACTGTTGGCTGGATATTTCTGTTTGGTGGACTGTTCTCAGTCCAGCAGTGACAGTGGGAGGTTTAAGCACTCCAGCAGCACTGCTGTCTCTGATCCACTTAAACCAGCACATTAAGATTGATGCTCATGCTCAGATGTTTCTTTTTATAGTATTGTTGTAAAATGATTTGATGTATTTCTTGTCTTTTTGAGACATTTAATATAGCAACTCTAGATTTAAGATAATTTTGTCAAGACATTTTGTTTGCAGTTCATAACTATAAACCTGCAATGTGCATCAATGTGGATAGTGTTTCTGATTAAATAAGTACCTTTCTAATCACTTATACACTTGTACTGGATTTATTCACTACCTGATTACTAATATAATCAGTTGGGGCAGCCTGTCGTATGTACTATTATTCATATTATTTTACACTAAAAGAGTTCACAGCCTTCGAAAGGTCCCTGGCAATCCATGCAACAACCGTGTAACAGCGCACCTCAGTCTAAGACTGCCTGGCCTCTCATTCCTTAAGGGTTAATGGGTTCAATAAGGGACCCTCATCCATTCTCTCAAATGCTTCAGTTTGTCTCTGTAATACAGACTGATCCAGTGTCAGCTTACTGTATAACAGCATGTGGCGCTACTAAACTGATCTAAATGGAATATTCACTGAAAAATACAACCTGTATCCATATATCCAACCATCTCACCAAAAACCTCCTTGATCTAACTAGAAACCTAACAGAACAGGGGTGGGCAACCCTGGTACTGGAGTGCCAGACTTCTGTACTGTTTTGGGCTCCTCCTGCTCGAGCACACCTGATTCAATTCACCTGTTATTTGCCAGATTTAGAGCAGTGTTTCCCAACCCTGTTCCTGGAAGCACACCTGCTCTGCATATGTTAAAGCCAACACTACTCCCCACACACCTGATTCAACTAATCAGTTCATTAACAAGCCCTTCAGAGTTACAGGGAGTGTGTTAAAGCTAAAATGTGTAGGGCAGGTGTGCCTCCATGATAAGGGTTGGCAAACACTGATTTAGAGCCTGGCTGTATTTGCAGAGGGCTTTTATTTGGGGCTTTAATTTTATTTCTCATTGACAGCTAGAGGTTAAGAAACAGGCATAGTGAGGGAATCTGCAAAATCCAGGTCAAAATACAAAATGAGTGGCCAAAACCACATACAGGCAAACTTCTATGATTCATAATTAGCACCTCTAACTGAAGCATCAAAAAAGAGTCCCAAACAGTTCTCATGAGTTGCAGCTGTTGTTGAGATGATGGGCCTCAGGTGAGAGGCAGGGCTTAGCCCAAGCCCCAGTGGAGCATGTGGTTTCTGCATGTGCAATCCCACCTGAGGCCAGCAATGAGAGTACTACAGAAGCTTTGGCTCAGAGAGCCATCAGCACTATGAATCATATTCCGTATTCTCAATCAAACACAAAAATTGTGTTCTATTAAAGCAGCAATCCAGAGCTTGTTCTACATTGTACATCATGCTTACAACAAAGCCTTAATTTCAGACCTTAAATGTTAAAACATGGTCAAATAACCAACTCTAATAATAATAATAGTAATAATAATAATAATAATAATAATAGTAATAATAATAATAATAATAATACATATGCTTTTTTGAAGACTGCAGTTTGACTGTGAGTTTAGCAGTTTGACAGTGAGTCCTACAATAAAGAGTTCTGACACAAAGCTGCCGTCATCATCATTCTCTTATTGTAGTACTGGCATATGTGAATGTAGTGACATATCTAGAATTAGAATAGAAGAATAGAATAGAATAGAATAGAACTTTATTGATCCCTTGGGAGGGTTCCTTCAGGGAAATTAAGGTTCCAGTAGCAGCATGGGATTCAGCATCAGTACAGAAGTAGTACAGTACAGTACAGAAGTAGAAAGATAGATAAAAAAAATAATTTAGTAAGAAGCACACTAAACACTAAAACACTATATAAATATATAGAATATATAATATAGAGACTATACAATATACAATATAGATAATAGGAGGGGGTATTGCACATTATTATTGCACTTGAAAGAAAAAAAAAATAAAAATAATGGAATGGAATTAGGGCCTGAGCTTAGAAACAACATGTCTTCATGAAATGACCACGTCATCACATAACATCAGATGATATGTTGTGTTACATTTATTTATTTATTTATTTATTGAGTGTGTGTGTGTGTGTGTGTGTGGGGGGTGGGGGTGGGTGGTGGTCATGGTTGTCTTAACTTTGATGACCATTCAAATGGAATTTAAACATGGAAAAACTATACACACTTCAAAATAACTTCCACTATCATGTTTACATCTACAGTTGTGCAGGAAGAAACATCACCATAGTTCTCATTAGGATAAAACAATTTTAACTGTTTTCTTGTGGGCCATTATGCTTTCTACTTATAAACAGGGGACCGGGAGGTTAAGAAGATTGAGAACCCTTGTTCTATAGTGTTCTGATGAGCCTCTGAGTACAATGTGAACTTACCAGTGGGAGAACTCATGAAACTGTATCTATCCAGATACAGGTACCACAGTGTTTCAAGATTGTAACACTTTTGTTCCCAACCAATGCTCAGAGTTTTCAAGGCATCTATCTAAACACATTGAAAACCATGAGCATGTCCCACTGCCCCTAGCTGTGGTAATGTCACTGTAACACACTAGCTTCACTATGTTTATTTCTTTTGCAAAACAGTCACAGAATGAGATTTATAAGCAAATTTGAAATGGAACCTCTAAACAGATGGGAATGTGTCAGCTGTATCATGAGTAATTTAAAACAAAAACTAAAATAAAATCTGACACTATGTTTTCATACCAAAACAAAATGTTCATATAGACACTTTGTAATAAATTAGTAGATTATTTCTGAACAAAAACATCAAAACTTTGTTCACAACACTTCTTTTCTTTATAGTAATAGTTTATCAAGGTGTTATTACATCAGATAATTTATTATTTAGTACCTGAAATTAACTGATGATGTGCATAATGACACACACAAAACACTGAACCCCTGTCATTTAAAGATGGGAGAATATCACCCTCTTGTGGACCATGTCACATGTCTGGCATGTTTTATGACAGCTGTTACAATGGCAATTTTGGAGTAGATTTCTGAATAATAAGCATGTTTTTTCCTTTAATCTGAAAGGGTATATCTATGAAACAAGATCAATTCTTTGCACTAAACAAAGGGGTGTACAGAATGAACATTAAATTAAATAATCATATATAAAATACATTATATCAGCACAAGTATTAAATTACAACTGAAAGGGAGCAAACAAATTCACTGCTTAAACTACCGTTATTATTGTTTATTGATGTGAAAATTTATGTAAATGTATCACTTTTGTTTCATGTGAAACTCATACAACCTGAAATTGTCCAAACACTAATTTCTGAAATGACCTTTGCCCCAATTTAAGCAATTGTACCTCACTAGTCTGTATCTGTGTTGCCTGTTGCCTGTGTTGTATCTGTGTTGCCTGAGTGTGTTTTCATTAATGTGTCTGTTTTGCTTTGGGGGAACTCTACTGTAGGTCCTCGTGGAGGGGGTGGGAGGTCAGTCTTTGGAGTGTAGCCCTCCTCCTAGCCCTCCCCTTTGAAATCTCTCTCTCTGTGGGTTCCCAAGACAGTGCTCAGATGAAAGGGAATAAGTAATGCACAGCACTCTTCAAAGCCTGAACTCTGCGCTGCTCTGGAGAAAGACAGCAGGGTGAGCTGGCTTTTAGAGACCCCCTGCCATGGAGGGGAGGCCTTGCCCCAGGTTTGCTGAACACAAGTGGCAGTCACCAAGACACACACACACACACACACATCATTAATAAAGTTAACACATTTCTTTGCATACAAACTGTTTACATAAGTGTGCAGGAATGAGGGGAGTGAAAGATTTTTATTAAACTATTATTGTTGTTATTGTTAATAATAATAATAATAATAATAATAATAATACAAAATACCGAATAAAAAGTAAAAAATAAATAACAAAAAATACATTTAACAATAATTGATGCTGTTCATACCAAATAATAATCCTATTACACTTATTATTGTTGCCATCATGTTTAAATGTAGAAATCTTTAAAAAATATGCTCACCCAGTAAACATCAGTTAGAAGGTAAAAGCATATAAAAAAATATATAAAATATATATAAATAATTGACATTTACAGAAACAAACTAGGGAATTAATTAAATCTAATAAACCACTCAAGTTGGCATGATTCTCCATATTACATTATAGACATTATAATCTGCTTTTATAGTACTCTTTAAACAACTAAGTAGCAATTAAATCAACACGCTGCAGTCATTTTTGAATGCAGCAGCCTGGGGCTGTAAGGGTAAGTGTCTTGCCTCAAGGGACAACAACAGATGGTCATATATTGCTGCCCAGTCACTGCCTAGCGTTCTCCAGCTAGTCCTGGGCTTTACCCCTCCAGCTGCCGGTCTGTTTTTCTTACCTCACAGCCAAGACTATATGCTGCCCTCTGGTTCAAGCACTGATCTGTTATAACATCTGATTTATTGTCGGTCTGAAAGACCCCTGCTCATTCAACAATGTTAACAACTTCTACTGTTCAGGGAATGCCCTACTGGCATTGCTATGTAAGATCAGGTATCAATGTTGGATGATTAGTTCTAGCAGTTCAACTCATCTCAAAGGTACTAGATAGAACTCCATCACTTCAGAGAGCACAGTTCCAGTGCAGTACAACCCAGTGCTTGGGGCCTTAGACCACTCTATCTGACCCTTGACATTGAGCAAGGTGACCGAAGACTCATAAGTGACTTCCCCAGAGTGCTCTGTTCATGCTTGTACAGCGATCAGCCATTTCATTATGAACAGCTCCTTGTTTCTATACTTAATGTCCATTTAATCAGCTTCTCTTACCATACAGGTGCACTTTGTAAATCTATAATTACAGACTGTAGTTCATCTGTTCCCATGCACACTTTATTATCCTCCTTTCACCCTGATCTTCAATGGTCAGGACCCCACAGGACCACCCAAGAACAGGTATTATGTGGGTGGTAGGTCATTCTCAGCACTGTAGTGACACTGACATGGTGGTGGTGTGTTAGTGTGTGTTACACTGGTATGAGTGGTTCAAACACCGCAGTGCTGCTGGAGTGTTTGAACCCATCAGAGTCACTGCTGGACTGACAATATGCCACCAACCACACATATCCAGCCGACGGCGTCCTGTGGACGATGTAATTTGAACACCTATGAAGGATTAGAGGATGACCAGCATAAACTCTGCAGAAATAGATTCTGTCTCTGACTTTACATCTATAAGGTGGAGCAACTAGGTAGGAGTGTCTAATAGTGTCTATATGATGCAAATGTATAGTCCCCACAGAATCTACTGAAGAGCCACCAACTAGAGCTGGACTGGCAAGTTAATTCAGCCCTGGAGTTTTATACCAATCGGCCCTTGTTAATTTAGTTAAAGGGGTGAGGTGGTGGGGTCTGTTTTGATCTGTTTGTAGGGCGTGTGACTGGCCTCTTCACCCTCTCAGTGGCCCACACCCAATGGCGGCCCATCGGGATTTCCCAGTTCTCTCAATGACCAGTCCAACTGCTATCTCACAATCTGGCCCAGTACTTTAAGCACACTGGTCAGTCAGCGGCACTATTCATTACATCCTTCTATCTTCTTATCTGCTGTATCCTGGTAAGGATGGCAGTGGGTTTGGAGAATTTAAAAATACTTTTAATGTGTCTCTGCTTGTTCCTTCTTGTCCATGTCATCATATCAGATGTAAGGAAAATATTGGGATGTAATTTGACAGGCAGATCCCCTCCCCTTTCAATGGATAGCACTTCAGAGCCCCCAGATGGATCTGATTCTGATTTCTTGCTTCTGATGCCAGTGTTTCAGTCCAAACATTTGCTTTGGGCCTTTCCCTCCCCCTCCCTTTGACGTTAGAGTACTATCTGAAACGGGGTCACTCTACTGGCGGAAATGAGGCCATCCTTCCTTTGTCTTGTGGTCGTGCTTGCTGCGTCTGTCCGCTAGAGGTCGATAGAGAGTCGTGATTTAAGGCCTCGAGCCTCTGTTTGAACAGCAAAGCATGAAGACAAAGGAGTTGTTTACTGGTTCAAACTCATAAAGAATAAGAATATAAGTGATCTTTACTTCACCAACCACCCTTTTTCATGTGTGTAAAATACCTATTCTCAATAAACTCACTTAGTTTAATCCCCTGCATGTCTGAATGTCCACTCTGAAGTGGATGAATGAGAATTTGACCTTCAGGAGTAGTGTTCCTTAAGCATCTTTATTTGCGTGTGTTTCCTTTCTGACCTCATAATGAACATTAGTGTGCGCTATACTGAAAAATATAAATGTCTTGCCTACAAGACAACACCTGTCAAGCATGGTGTTGATAGCATCTTGGTCTGCATGAGTGCTGCCCGGCACTGGGGAGCTACAGTTCAGTGAGGGAAACATGAATTGAGTACTGTCACATTGTGAAGCAGAGCACAATCCCCTCCCTTCAGAAACTGCATGGCAGTTTTCCAACATGATAATGACCCCAAACACCTCCAAAATGACCGCTGTCATTCTGTGGAAGCTGAAGGTGAAAGTGATGGACTGGTCAAGTAGGTCTACAGGCCTAAACCTAATTTAGCACCTGTGGGGCATCCTCAAGTGGAAGGTGGAGGAGCACAAAGTCTAACATCCACCAGTTCTCTGATGTCCTCATGGAGGAGTGCAAGAGGATTCCAGTAGTAACCTTTGCAGCTCTGATGAATGCCATGCCTTCCATTTCTTGTAGTTCTGAAATTACAAACCGTCTTATAAAGACATACTTTGTTAGCCTTCATTTTCAGTGGTCAGGACCCCATACGCCCATTACATTGTTGGTATTATGTGGGTAGTGGGTCGTTCTCAATGCAGTGATTCTGACATGGTGATGGTGTGTTAGTGTGTTGTGCTGCTGGAGTGTTTAAACACTGTGTCCACTCACTACCCACTCTTCTGAACACTCCTACCTAGTTGCTCCACCTTGCAGAAGTAAAGTCAGAGACAGAAGCTCATCTGTTGCTGCACAGTTTTGGTGAAGGGTATAATCCAATCTTAATGATTACAGATGATGTAAAGATGCCTCCGCTAAGATAAAGAGACTGTGCCCATCCCCTTTCAGGTTCCTGGATATAGTAGTGCTCTGGAAATGAAGTACCTCCACAGTGGAAACCACAGAACCAAGGATACTGGGGAAGTATGAAGTCCACCACAACCTCAACAGTCATTTCTATATTAAGCAGGAGGTGGTTGCTCCTGCACCAGGGTACAAGCTTCTCAACTTCCCTTCTGTAGACAGACTCGTCACTGTTGTTTATGTGGTCAACTATGGTGCAATTTCAGGATCTTCACAGATGGGTACTCAGTCGTTGTTGTAGAGACTGAAGAGTGGAGTTAAGTGCACATAACTTTGTGATTCCTCAGAACAGAGGGTTTGGATGCCTTACATATTATCTTAGCTGCACCTGCTGCTTCTTGAAATCCATGATCCATCTGTAATTTTTGTGTTTTGTATTCTGTGTGAACACTCTTACTTACTAGGTAAATACCCTTGATATTGTGCCAACGTGCATGAGATATAATAGTGTTGACCTTTTTTGACATTTCACAAAAAGGTCAACGCTGCCTGCTCCTTTGGTCTTCGGTTGGTTCAGAAGAGGACATGATTAACTTTTTGTGCTTCCTCATTATATTCTCTTTATGTTCTCAGATATGTCTTGTACTTGAATGACTAAGACACTAGAACCATGTGTATAAGGTGTAGTGGAACTTTGCTGGACTTCAGGTTAGTTGAGAAGTTCACTATCTTAACTGAACAGTCTACAACAGAGGTTCAGTGCAGGGCAAATCTGCCCTGAACATCAGGAACCCAGCGCTCAGCGCTGATTGCATGTCCTGTATAGTAGCAATTCAGGAATGTTTGGTAATTTCCCAGCTCTCTAGGGCTGAAAACCCCTGCTTCCAACAATTTACTTAACTAATTTACTGGTCCTTCCGAAGCAGGAAAAACACTATTTCCTGCAAGACAGTAGTACCGATAGACTGAGACTGAGAACCTTAACCTGTAACTTTGCACTTCTGCAAATATGTATTTTTTATTTTATGTTCATGCTGTTCTCAATATGTCTCATCAGTTAATACCCATGTGTATGTAGGTCAGTGGGGTAGTAGTTTAAAAATTGATCATCATGGTTGGTTTTCTGGTATATAATGATTGATGAAGTTTCATTTCCCATCTATATTTGCATCATAAACGTTTATGATGTTACAAACATTCGTTTCCACCCTTTCAGCAAGTAGCTGTTTAGCTCCACCCATTTTCCAGTCCCAGTATTGACTGCATATATACATATATAATTCTTAATGGCTATAATTTCTCGGTATAAAAAGAGGTCGGAAAATCTTCATGTGAAACTGAAATATGACTATTAAAATAAACAAAATGACTTATTAATGTTTTTTTTTTTTTTGGTTTCCAGCTTTGTGGGCATGAAAAACTGCTGACCTGTGCCACTTCACCCTGACTTTCCTGGGTATCTCCACATTTAATGGGAGCAGTGAAATGACCACCCAGAGTGCAGTAAGGATCCTATTGCTATCAGTATGAAGCATCAGTCCTATAAGACACCACACACACTTACTGTAGGTATGCAGTCATAAATTTAAACTCTCTTTATCTATTCACATCTCACTTTCTTTTTCAAGTTTCTTTTTCTCCTAGTTATGAGCATATGAAGATTTATGCCCATAAGAGAACTGCTGATTGGGAAACAGCACACTCATGCCATGGCAACAGACTGAATCACGTCAGTGAGATACTCCCATTGTCCTCGTTTTCCATCATGTGCGTCACTATAGTGACCATCAATTACTAGGTCAAGCCTGGCACTCAGCTTCTACACATGACCACCCTGTCACTGTGCAAACTCAAACCCAGCTCATCTGTACACTTCCAATTTTATAACAAATTTCTGGGTCATTAAATGGGTAACATATAAACAAAGCCATTCTGAATTGTTCAAATTGTCCTGCACAATTAGAAACCACAGAAAAATGAATAGATGTTGGGGACATGTAAAGTCCACCACCATCTCTATAGTGTTTTGAGTAGTAAGTAGCAGGTGTTAGGTAGCAGGAGGTGCTTAGTTTTCTTTCTGCAGATGGACTTGTCCCTGTTGTTTATAAGATCATTGGTGTAGAGCAGGTTTGAGAGCACATCTTTTTGTTTTTTTAGAACTGAGGGTCTGGATGTCTGACATGTTAGCCACACCTGCTGCCTCCTGTTTGTCAGGAAATCCATGATATATGTATATTTTTGTGTTTCCTAAGTGAACATTCTTACTTACTAAGCAAATACCCTTGATACTGTGCCACATTCATCAGATAATAGTGTTGACCTTTCTTCAGAAGACAATAACAAAATAAATACAGTCTGCTGTTTTAAAATATTACCAAATATGCATAATCCAAGCTCTAATTAGAACAACACCTTTGCTGTTGAAACTGGGCTGAACCCTGTTCACTTCTCTTGGCAAGAAATCTCAACTCGAAACAGCCCCAATTCAAATGGAGTCACCCCACAAATGCATTCCAAACACAGCGCCAAGTGGCGCTTCTAGTCTCCAGCCAGTCTCCAGTCATTCCTCTGCTGTTTGGCCGCCTCCCTGGATTCTTAGTCTTGAATGCTTTTATGGCACAAATGATTAAGATTCTTCACATTCCTCCCTCTGTCCTTTTCTCTCTCTCTCTCTCTCTCTCTCTCTCTCTCTCTCTCTCTCTCTCTCCTACTTCTCCCTCTCCCTGTGTGATGTGTGGCCTGTGGCCATGGCAGTAAATAAAGCAGTGCGTTAACTTTAGTGTTTAGTGTACAGTGGTTATCCTAGCAGGCCAGAGCTGTGGACACCAGGGTGAAAAGGTCAATCGAGGGGCTGATATTTAGGCTACATGATAGGGGGCCGGAGTGTGAGTAAGGTTTTGAGTCACCGAGCCTGTGCGATTGCTGATATTGGCTGTAACTGTAAAGCAAGCAACTGACTCATGTGAGTTCAGCCACCGAACAAAACTTATGAACAGCATGTGACCAAGGGCTGGATTTACAAAAGTTTTCCAAGGCAAACTTTAAAAACTTATGATGCTTTCCAAACTTATGAATCTCTTTAGTTTATAAGGCGAGACTTGTTTATAAAAGTGACCTGAAAAATAACGGAGAATAATGTACTTCAAATGACCTAAATAAAAGTTATAATGATTTATTTAAAGATCATTATTCCATTATTCAAGGTCATACTGGGTCTGGAACCTACCTGGAATTATTGGGTGCAGGGAGAACACTGCCTAGACAGGACACCAGTCCACCCCAGGGTACAGCATACATCCATCCACACACACTCACATTTAGATAGCAATTTAGCATGTATTTTTGGAAGGTGGGAGAAAACGGGAGTACCCGGAGGAAAGTACAGGGAGAACACACCAAACTCCTCACAAACACTGACTGGAGTGAGGATCCAGCTCCCTAGCCCAGACCCCTGGGGCTGTGGAACACATGCACTGCCTGCAGCACTACCATGCCCCCCCTAAATGCTTATTGTTATTTCTTTATATATATATATATATTCAATCATTTCCCTACATTTTTAAAAGAAGTTCATATAGATCTTTTACAAGTAATGATAACTTATATCCTAACTATTGTGTCTTTAGATAGTAAACTATAAGATGTTATTAGATACGATTGTGTATGTACACTATGCTAAGCTATGTGACCTCATATCTATTCAGCTGATGATGGTGATGACGATGATGATGACAGGAATAGCAGCACTGTGCTGATGTCAGATGAGTGAGTAGTAGGCTGATTTATATATAGCCCATTTGTTTGCTGGTATGACTGTTGTGTGCCAGTGCAGACAGTGATGATTCTCCAGACAGAAATAATTTTGACTAAGTCTTTAGGGACTAGTTCATTACATCATGTTGAAAATGTGTTCGCATGAGAAAGCCAGTTATTTTGTAAAGCTTCAGCCAGGGTGAGGTGGAGTGGGGGGTTAGGTGAGGATGATGATGGCAACAGTGATGAATGGTGAGGTGAAACGTGAAGCACTTGTAGAGGAATGTGAGCCAGTGCTGAGAGCTAGAACGAACATTGTGTAACCTAATCTTGACCAGATGTGTCAGCAGCACTCTCCTATTCAACAAACACACAAACATGAGCATAACACACAATGTTGCTGAATGTTCAAGTACTAGAGATATACATTCATTTGTGCTGAGTGAAAAAAAATCAATGAAAGGGTAGTTAATATCATAAAAGGGCTTATGCATCATAATAAGGCAGCTGTTACAGTGAGAGACTAGTGATGAGCAAATATGAAAACATCTATTTAAAAAAGCACTTAGTAATTAAGAAAATGCAAAAGTGTATCATGTGACTAATGTTTCCTTGAAAGAGGATAATTGCACATGCTTCTATTGACTGGAAAAAAATCAATACAAAGCAATGTGACAAAACAATGTGACAAAATTGAAAAAATTACACAGATATATCTAATACTATTATATTTTAATAGACTTTTGTTTTGCATTAGATACTACATTAAGCCAAATTAATTAAGTAGACCTTCAATAATATAAAAAGGGATCAAATAAAATAAACATGCATTTATGTATGCATATGGGTAGTGTCACAGAAAACCCCTTATATTTACAATACTGTCATTTTATTACATCATTTGAATCTGGCACTTGTTCTTTGCATTTTCTCAAATGTTCTTGATGAATAGACCAATAGAAATGCTCCAAGTATTTTACATAGATTTTCATTGAATGTAAATAAGAAAATATGGCTTCTTCTGTACAATTACTGTTTTGGAGATACAAGGTTTTTGCATGGTAGTGGTGATGTGTGCACTTGATTGTTCAAATGATTGTAAAGTGTTCCTTCATTCCACTTCATATGTAATGCTGCATACAGTATGCAGAGACAAAAGACTGGTACAAAAGAATTTAACAATAAGGAAATAATGCATCACATGCACCCCATGCTATGACTAGTGTTCCTTTAACATAGATTCTGTGTCTTACTTGGCTGCACATGATTTTTCATTGATTCTGAGGAAGAAAATCAATAAAGAAAACAGTTTGTAATAAAGAAAAGAGGTAAAGTGCAGTATGCATTCATCACATTATGAATAGGGGTTAAAGGTTTCGTAATCAAGCATTAGATGGCTGCACATGCTGGGGGGGGGTCAAAATAGAAAAAGCATTTAATCATACAGACAAGTGATGGAATTAATGCAGACATACATCATATTATATGCTTTCTTAAAGATCAATATATTCACGTGTTGCCTGCATATGCTTATATCCACCTTAAGGAAACAAAACAATAAAAAAGTAAAGGCATGCATGTTTACAAAGGTCACTTGTGTTTATATAAGTACAGACTGTTCAAATATACTAAACATAAGAGAGAGAGAGAGAGAGAGAGAGAGAGAGAGAGCAGTGTGTGCGTGTGTGTGTCTGCAGTGAGGGCACAGGTGTGGTGCTTCAGTAACGTGCTGATGTCCATCTGAGGAGGCGGGGCTGTGCATACACACACACCTCCCCATGTGTGTGAGCCACTCAGCTCAGCTGCTGGCCCCTCCCCCCTGTGAAAAGCTGCATGTTGTGGAGTGTGTGTCTGAATGTGTGTGTGGGCCTGGCTCATGACTGTGTGTGAGAGCACGTTTCCCACGTGTGGCCATCGTGGACCAGGCCATGGCTGTAAGCTGCTTTGAGGAGCTTTGGAGGGTGGCCGTTTCCTAGACATTCTCTCTGTCTCTAACACACACACACACACACACACACGCCACAGGCACATGGTTCTGCATGACAGTCAGTTTCTCAGGCCGAAAACAAAGTGTCTAACAGAGAGAGAGAAAGAGTGAGAGAGAAAGAGAGAGAGTGACAGAGATAATGAGTGCAGAAAGAAAGAGACAAAGAAGAGGGAGAAGTAATGCGAAAGAGGAATGTAGTGTGTGAAGAGAGAAAGCAGGGAGAAATATCTTGGAATAGAGAAAGTAAGAAATGGTGAGGACAGAAGGAGGGAAAAGGGAAAGAGCAAGATGGGTGAAGGGGGGGAGAAAGGGAGTCAAACTAAGAGAGAGAGAGAGGGAGAGAGAGAGAGAGTTAAGAAGGAAGAAAGTATAGAGGGAGAAAGGGGGCATGACGACGAAAGAATTTGAAGGCGAGAAAGAGGGCGCGAGAGAGCTGCACTGTATGCTGTGCTGTTATTGGCCTGATGTATCTACTGTGCTTATTGCTCTGTCATCCATGCATGCTGTCTGCTGTTTGTGAATGCACACAGCCCTGCTGAAGAGGAACAATGTCGAGCAAGCCAACCTGCACACAATAATAGAGATTGGACTTAGAGACGCTGTTTAAGTGCAGATGTGAACATGCAGTGACTGCATGCTCTCAATGAAAGTCAAATCTGCACACTGGCTTTGCATTGTTTGCTGAGCATTGTCCCAATATTGGCCTTTGTGATAACTGATCCTGCCAAGACTTGCAATGTGCCAACAGGCTCTCAAACAAATCTTTAAATGTTTTACTGTATACTGTGAGGACGCTGACCAATCACAAGTCCAGATGAGCATTTCTGTGGATGTATTGTTGGATCACAAGTGGGGCCTTATGGTGTCTTGTCAGTGTTCTGCAGCCCTGCTTTGCAGTAACTCTGCTTTAAACACAGTTTTCTTGAGTCCTTATCTGTGTGTGGTCACTGGAACAGTTTGTATTTTTGAGACTTTCCACAGAGCTGTTGTTATGATGTGTGTGTGTGTGTGTTTGTGTGAGTGTGTGCGTGCTGTCCTCTGCTGGGAACAGGAATATCAAGTTTCCTCTACGTGTGTGTGTGTGTGTGTGTGTGTGTGTGTGTGTGTGTGTGTGTGTGTGTGTGTGTGTGTACAGTGTGTACTCACTGCTTCCTCTGTGTTCTCCTGCTGTCAGCATAGAGCAGCACTGTGTCAATGCTCTCTTTTTCTACAACCCCCCCACCCCCAGCCTACGCATGTGTGAGTGTGTGTTATGATCCACACATGGCTACAGTGGCTGAAGTTTAGCTGCAGACCTTCAGAGGAGAGGCGTTCTTTATTGAGGTTATTGATTAACAGCACATGTTTCAGATTGACTTGCAGAAACAAACACAGCTGAGCACTTTAATGACTTGCATACTTATTACAACATAATAGATTGCAGTCGAACTGGAAGGGTTTGTTTACAGTACAGTGTGTTTTATGGAAATTATTCATTTTCATATGAACAACTGCAAAGGAGTTCCATAATTGACTACTGAATTTGTTTCGTCATCCTGTAGTCAGCGACATGTCCAGATAAGGGACTCCCGGGTGGCGATTGTAATGCAGCATAGTTTAAAATGGAAATTGTATATGTGATGAAAAGACCATTTTTGGGATTTGTTATAAATTATTAAATATATTTTGACCTACACAATTTACTGATGTAACCTAGACAACCAAGACAATGGACAAACAAGCGAATGTTAGAATGTACTTATATTACATGTGTCTACACCTCAACCTAAATCTAAACTTCAACAACTAACCATAAAACTTAACTATGACTTAATCTAGCTTTCACCCTAACCATAAACCTAACCATAACATAATCTAACCCTAACCCTCAAATTTAACTATAACTTAACCTAACACTAACCTAACCCTAAAACTTAAGTATGACTTAATCTAACCTAACCTTAACCATAACTCAGCCTAATCCTAACCCTATAATTAACCATAACCTAATTGAACCTACCTTTAAACTCTACCGTAGCTTAATCTTTCTCTAACCCTAATCCAAAAAATCTAACCATAACTTAATTTAACCCTTACCCTAATCCTAAAGGTAACCATAAATTAACTTAACCCTAATGCTAAACTTGTGATCCAAATGGACAGGAGCTGACATTATTTAAAAAAATATTTTATGCAAATGTGCAAATGTTACACATTTTTGGGGTACACTTTTAATCATGTTTTATAAGATCTTGCTGTATTGGCCACCCACCAATCTGGTTCTCCTGATGTTAACTGATATAGGATATGTCATCTGGTACTGATTAGCTACTAAAAAATAACCTCCAAGTGTAACATAAGCTAATTTACAGCTCATTTTAATCAAGCTTATTTCAGTACCATGTTAGCCAGCTATATAGCTCCTTGTGTGTAGCTAATGTAGTCTAATGTGAGCTTCTAGTTGTCATTTGTTTTGCTGCAGGTACATGTGATATTGCTACATAATCAACTACATTATTGAACATTATGAAAACATTCCCCCTGAAATGAATCCACACTGTCGGTCATAATGTTCATCTGAAGCTATATTCTCTAGCTCAGTGTTTCTCAGCCCTGGTCCTTGATCATCCCTGCTCTGCACATTTCTGTACTTCCCATGCTCGTAACACACCTAATTCAACTAATCAGCTTATTAACAAGCACTTTCAGAGTTGCAAGAAGTGTGTTAAATTAGAGATGTATTTAAAATGTGCAGGGTAGGGGTCCTTTCAGTGTTGAGAAACACTATTATCTAGACCTGGCCCGGACTAACAGTAAAGTCCCACAATAAAGTTTGCTAGCACCTGAGGATTTCATACACATGTTCACTTTGTTTTCACTTTGTATTTATTCCAGTTTCTTTCATCTGTGACATTTACGCAGTAATGTAAGTAAGCATGTGGGAGATTTCAGTTAGAAGAACCATGATAAACATGATTGCATGTTCACCAGGCAGGGAGGACCACCACAGTCACTACAGTGTGTTCTGACTTTTCTCTGCACTGCACAGTTAACTGTGAGGGGTGTTAGCTTTCATGTTGAATGGATGTAGCTTCTTGCATGCTTTGACTCCCTAATATATGACTAACTTAGGTGAAGGACACAGTGTGTCACATTTGAGACTCTATGTTGATAAGAGGATGTGATAAACAAAAACATTCACTTTTCTCTCCATGTGATGCTGCCAATATAAGAAGGGTGAATTTCAGCATGTGTTTCTTCAAAATCACATAAAACCATTCTACATTATTTTTTAATATCATTAGACAGCAGTACATGTTTAGAGGAGGACACTAATTGCCAAACCTGATGTTAGCTACCACCCAGAGAGACCAAGGCCAATATATATCCAGCAGTATATTCAATTTAAAGAGATCAAGCTTCTTTATTATAATATTTTACCAAAATGATTACAAACTTGGATCACAAAGATCCATTTACCCAAACATCCATAGAAACCTATCTAGAACATTTGAGATGCTAAGACCACTGAATATCATTTGTCATTTGTCTTCTTTGATATTAGTATTACAAAGTTGGTAAAGATGTATTATACATCCCCTAGATCATGACTCCTGTGTGGGTCTTGAGGTTAACTTGCATAGACTTGTGTAAACTATAATCCGATCGGATGAAGTGACCTCACCTCACTGGAGTTCTGTTTTCTAATGTTTTGTAAGCTTTTTTCAGTATGTTGACTACACACTGGTTGTTATATAAATGACCTGTGGAATCAGTGCACAAAAAGCTCAGGAACAGAAAGGCCTTTGGTCCCACAGTAAACAGCATGGCGGGGGCAGTGGAGCTGCAGCTCATTACTGCAAGCTTCATTCATGTTTTCCCTCTGCTTCATAGGGAAAATGGAGGGTTGTTTTGGCAGTGCATTCCTCCGCCAACAGAACCCTGGGCGACCTCTCTGGTACTCTGCCAGAATGGGTTGGGGGCAGAATTCCCCACTCTTTTGGGCCCCTGACCTGAGAGAGAGTGAGAATAGGAGTAGGGAAAGGTGATGTAGAATCTGCCCATCATGACATCAGTGACCAAAATTACCTTTGATTTTGATCAACAGAAATAATCAAAAATAGCAAAACAATTCTTGTTACATTACTAGAACATATTATATTTAAGAATGTTTTCCTTCTTTTACAAAATTACCATTTCAGAGTTTTTATTCATGGGAACTTTTATGGATATTGAAATAGTTTTGAATCATTCGGTCACTAAAAACAGTTCTGAGAGTTTGGTGTGAAATGATTAATTGCAGAGAAACTTACTCTCTGGTGGTTACAGCAGCCAGGAGTCACCATGGCTGCAACACAAATATAGCCATTTAATTTACTATCCAAAACCACCAGGAGACCTACATATGTGAGTTTTACACTGTAGGTAATAATGATGAATGTGAAATAGTGGTAACTCTGAGAAGAAAATTTGGAAGCATTCTCCCTAAAACAGTCTACAGATTCACCTCTACCATGTACGTACGGTGCCTTATGAAGCTAAACCACCCTTGGCATTTATTTGTGTTTTGCTACCTCACAATTTGGAATTAAACTGGATTATTTAAGGGTTTGCATCATTTCATTTACAGAACATGTGTACAACTTTGAACATTTTATTTTATTTTTTTGTGAATCAAACAGCAAAAAGGACAAAATAACTTCAGTGTGCATAACTATTCACCCCCCTAAAGTCAGTACTTTGTAGAGTCCTCTTTTGCAGCTGCAAATCACTTTGGGTAAGTCTCTATGAGCTTGCCACATCTTGCCACAGGGATTTTTGCCCATTCATCAAGGCAAAAATGATCCAACTCCTTCAGGTTAGATGGTTTCTGTTGGTGAACAGTAATCTTCAAGTGTGACCACAGATTTTCAATTTTGTTAAGGTCTGAGCTTTGACTAGGCCATTCCAATACATTTACACATTTCCCCTTAAACAAATTGAATGTTGCTTTAGCAGTATATCAGGATGAAGAATATCCCTGTATTTAGCACCATCCATCATCCCCTCAACTCGGACCAGTTTCTCAGTCCCTGCTGCTGAAAAATTATGGTGGGATGATGAGATGTGTTGGTTTTTTCCTTGGTGGCCGAAAACAATCAGTTTGGTCTTATCTGACCAGAGCACCTTCCTCCATACATTTGAAGAGTCTCCCACATACCTTTTGGCAAACTCAGATTGATCCCTCCTATTTTCTTCCATAAAGCCCATCTCTGTTGAGTGTTTGGCTTATTGTGGTTGTATGCACCTCCTTGCCTGGTCTGAGAGTTTTGGTGGGCTGCCCTCTCTTGGCACATTTGTTGTGGTACCATGCTCTTTCCATTTGATGATAATGGATTAGATGGTGCTCCAGGGTACATCAGATGTATTTTTCTGATATTTCAAATCATCAGATATTTCTCAACAACTTTGTCCCTGACTTTTTATTTCAGCTATCCTTGCTCTTAATGGTGTTGTTTGGTTAGTGGTGCCTTTGCTTAATGGTGTTGCAGCTTCTGGGGCTTTTCAGAAAAGGCACACAGCTGGACTTAATTCCACTAAGCATGTAACTTCTGAAAGTAATTGGTTGCACCAGAACTATTTAGAGGCTTCGTAGCAAATGTTTTTTTTTATTTCCAGATTTTTAACATTTCTTTTCTTATTTCATTTCACAAACTTAGATTATTTTGTGCAGATGCATCAGCAGATGCATACAGTTCCGATAAAATAATTTAAATACAGGTTGTAATGTAACATAACAGGTAAAATTCTGTTGCAAGGCACTGTATTTAAGTTATGTTAATCATGTATACTATATGTCCAAATGATCGTGGACACCCTTTCTAATGAATGCATTCAGCTACTCTAAGTTGCACCCATTGCTGAGACAGATGTATAAATGCACACACAGCTTGTCTCCCCCCTGTGTGTTGCAAATCAGAATCCCAGTGAAGCTGTATTCAAATTGACATCAGGTTTTTTCAACCTTTTAATTGAACTGCTCACATTCCTTTAATACTAACACTGTTCTGTAACTATGTACTGTCCTGGCACTTGTAGATGATTGTACACTGTTTTTGGAATGCAGTTTAGCATTGGATTGTGATTATCATACCAGAGTTTATCATTGCAACTGGTACCAATCCTGTGCCTGGGTGGGAGTGAGGTTAAAAAGCTCTTAATCCGTCCATATCAACATGCTCCTCTCTTTCAGCTATGTTCCCTCCCTCTTTCTCTCTTTATCCTGTCTTCTCTATCTTATTTTTTATGTCTGTGGAAACAGAGCCAAACTATGTGAGACACAGTTCACACTCCTCCATTGTGTTCTGTTTGTGAGCCTTGCCATCAAACTGACTGAATTTGAGTTGTGCAAATGTGTTTTCTGTGTTAATGGACTTTTGGGTATTTGTGTGCATATTTTGCTATGGGTGGATTTGTCTTGTGATAGGATTAGACAGAGGACCCAGACAAGCATACAGCCACAGGCTTTGAGCTCTGATAGCGTCTCTGCTGCAGGCAGCTTTCCCTGCTGGGTGTGTGTGTGTGTTGTATGTATGTGTGCGCATGCCATACATTCATATGTGGGTCTGTTTAGACTGTAAATGGTTCATGACTTGTATTAAAACGATGCTCCGAATGTTAGGGAAGTTCCTCCATTTTGTTAAGGTTGAGTGTGAAATGGTTGTTGTAGAAGAACTTACTGTGGTGTTAAGAACGAAGAGTCATAATGCCTACAACACATTTCTTTTTCTAACTCACGGTTTAATATGAATAAATTGAAAGACTAGTTTCACAAACAGGTACAGATATCCTAATGATCCTATTAACTCCCAATCCCCTACTCCTATTCCTGTAACTTCACAAATAATATGCAAAATTGCTTATGATCTGTAAAGCCACAGCAAGTTTAGTGTTTTCGTGCAGTGGCTTGATTATAGTATTATTTAAAGATATGTGGAAGTGGAAATGTTGCTGATTGGATCTTCAACGGCCACTTTAGATAAAGGGAAGTGCCTAGATTTTGCGATGGGGGAAAGGGAACGGTCTTATGTATAACTGCAGTTCTTAGGTGAAAGATTCTGCCATCTTCCTGTACTATTTCAATACAATATATATAGGTGGCATATGACCCCATCTCCTGTGTAGAGGCTTTTGTTAAGTTTTACCTTGGCTGAGCATCTTTATAAATAAACCAAAATGAAATATCCAAAAGGTACAGCAACCATTGTTTGGCTAAGGGACTGGGTAGTGGAACCAGGTTTTTACATTTACCTGAATTACAATACACATGTAACCATTTTTAGGCCTGTCACAATAATTATGTTATTGAATTATTGTACTATCTGTGGACTTTGCCAATGTTAACATTGTTTTATCTGTTTGTTTATATATGAATAAACATCATCAGTGTTTTAGCCAGTCATGCTGTTCTGTTCTCCCATAGGCTCTCTGTCTGTGGGCAAATGACCCAGTGTGGAATGACCAGTGCAGCAGTAATTGCACCCCTATATACTATATACTATATACCCCTATATGAGTGGACTGCTACATGTACAAATATGTTATTTGGGACTGTGAAAAGTGTTTTTTGTTTTTTAAACAGGATGAATTTTCACTCCCAAATTAGTATTAAGTAAAAGGTCATTGTGCTATGAAAGTGTGTAATTGCATTATTATAAAAGTTTGTATTATTAATATACTAGTGGCATAAAAATGATCTTAAATTTCCAATAATATCTTATGTTTATCATCATATTGCTGAGGTCAGCTTTAGTGGTATAAAACCCCCTAATATTGGGCTTTGGGACAGTGATGGAGCTCCATGCAACACCTTTGGGATGAGATGGAGTGCCAGAACTAATCATTCAACATCAATACTTGACCTCACTAATGTTCATGTGGCTGAATGCTATCAAATCCTCACTGAATGTTCATGTCTGTCTAAAAGAGAAGAGTCTGTTGCTGCACCAAATACACTTGAATTGTTTTTTTTCTATATATCTATATAGCATGTTTAATTGATGTAGTCTTTTACTGGGACAAAGCAGGTGGCTCCAAACCTAAACTGCAGATCAGCACAGCTCTGTTCAAAGTCAGTCCCTTCACAGGCATGCCATTTCACACATCTGCAGCTTTCTTATCTTTCACCCTGAACCATGACCTTTTTGCACTCCCTTTCAGACACACATTCTCCTCGCCACGTTGACACAGTTCGTTTCAAACACCCAGCAAAACCCAGCAGTGGCCAAAAAGCTTTGTTGACTCACTGACTCACTTTCTTGAATCAGTGTCAATTGTCAGGTATTTTGTTACTTTACTGTTCCTTTCTGTTCTCATGCCTTTGTTCTTTTGGCGTTAGTTCCACAGCTGAAAGCCTATCTCACCTCCATCTTAAATATCCACTTTTCCATACACGTTAGTGGCAGAGTGACTCAGATAAGATCACATCAATGTGTGTGATGTGGTTGGGTAGATTGCCTTCCCTCTGTGACATGCGCTTTACAGATAAACAGAAAGCCTCTGTTCCCAATGAGTTACAGCCTGTGCCTTTCTATAGGGGGCAATGTTCAGCTCATGTATTTCACTGGGCAGATGCATGGTCTTAATCATGCAATAGTCACATGAGGTTTGTGTAGCTCTGATTTTGTTTGAAATGTCTCGTTGAATGTATCCTTTTTAGTGTGTCTAGATTTTCTCACAATATTATGTTGCCTGCTTCATTCTGCGGAGTGGTGTGCCAGAGATACATGTAGATGCATTTAGATGCATAGGTAACACTTAACTGATGGAAGCTTAGGGAGCAGCCTTTATGATAACTGATGCTTGATGGAATATGACTTAAATATATCCTTGTACTTTTATGTTAGTTGTCATAAAGTCTTAGTCAGGTGTCAAATATTCTTATTAAAATGTTACCACTGGAAGGATGAATGGATGGAGGAATGGATAGACAATAATACATTGATTGACATTAGAGAAAGTTCCTTTAACAGTTCCTCAAACTACCAGTAGGAAACCCTGAAGGTTTATTAGATGCTCAGCATATATGCATATAATGCACAGATAAATTATATTTATGCTCATTTATATTCAGTGATGGCACGAATATGTGTAGTACAAACCGAGGCGATATGTTTATTAATAATCAAATGTATGCTCAAATGTGATGTGTACAGATTAGGTATGTGTGTGTTTAAATACCATAATCAATTTTTTGAGCAGTTTTTTTTTTTACTAACTGATGTGGTCAGTCAAACGTGCTACAAGTTTCACTTGACTGACTAATGAATAAATTATTTCATTAATTTCTTTGTCAGGCATTTCTTTGTGAGGCATTTGCCTACTGTATGTGTAGTTCTGGCTTTCCTGTGTGTTGGAAGTTTCTCTGCCATGCCCTGTGCTGTGTCCCGTGCTCTGGGGGCTGTGTGTGTAGTCAGTTTGTGTTCTGCTCCTGTGACTACAGAGAGTTTGATTAATGACCGGAGTCAGAGGGGATGGACACTGGAGCCAAGCCGGAGCCGAGCATGACGGGTAGCTAATATTAGAGTGTGTCAGTGTCCTCAATTGCCAGGCCAGCGGTTTTGTTGTCACACCTCTTTGTTTGGCAGACTGGCCAGACATGGGGGCTGGAGGAAAGAGATTCCTAGAGGGGTTAAACACAAAGAAGGATTTTGGGGTTTCCACTGATTATTCAACAGAAATTGATAATTAAAAAAACAAAAGAAAAAATGTAATATTATAATAATGAATAATAATATAATAATATATTACTTAAGAATGTCAGAATGTGTGTACTGTTGAATAATGCTCACTTCTATAGTTAAGCTGGTAAGTAATTTTGATTTATGAAATAACTCTCCTAAAGCTGAACTTCTGTAGGATATATCTACCCATTTATATCTGTTTTCTGCCTGGGCTGTTGTCTAAATGAAGCTAAAGGCTTTGTCACAGCAGTGTGTTCTGGTTATATAAACTACATACAGGTAGTTTCTCTTATATAATAAGCCAATCCATTATTCCTAAGTTCTGTTTTTTTGGTTTAGCACAGGAGATACAAGGCCAGTTATCAGCATTACAAACTAATTACCTTAATTAACACTTTATAGTTAATAACTATTGCTCCTGAGACTAGGAGGATGGACACTAGCATGTCTTCTTTGATACATTTGAAGTCAGCCACCACTTCCTTTTGAAAGTGTCAGTTCCCCATCTACGATACAGCGGCCAAATGTTTGCCGAACAGCATCACACTGTGTGTGAGAGAGTGCCATCTATCCATAACATGGCCAGTTTTGCTCTCTCAGACTCTGGCAAGCAGCATGACCCAGAATTTGAACCAGCAATCCTTGGACCATAGTACTAGTGTATTAGACCACTGAACCACTTGGAGCCCTTAGCAGCTTTTTATATAAATGTAAAAAAAATATATATATGATGAAATAGAAAATATGATCCCTCAAAATTAACAAAAGTCAGCATTTGCAATAGTCACTGTTAATGTTTTAACAATGTTTGATACTTCTATCCATTTTTATTGATAACAGTGTCATACATTGACCAAAACTCTATTAGATACACAGTGGCATTGAACGGGATGCAATGTAGGCTTGCAGTTTGCATGATGCTAATTGGTCGATTACAGATTTGTGAATGTTAGAATGTTTCACTTGTAAGGGTTTATACAGTATACATGTAATTATAGAACAAGACTCTGGGTGTTACAAGTCATGACTCAGGATTATATAGTGAAGCTTTCTCCCTCTCTCTGACATTCTCAAACAGCACTCGTTGCATGCAGCAGCATGCAGATTCCCTACTGTCCATGCCTGTGGTGGCTGTGGATATTAATACATCTCCAGTTGCACTGCATGCACTGTGCACACAGGAGAAAAATATCTGACAGGGCCTATTTATAGTGCTGCAGGCAGTCAGACAGGGATCCACTCCAACTCAGCTGCGGCTATTTCTGAGAGTCGTGCACACGTTCATGGAAATACTGGAGGCTTACCGAATCCAGGGAAGAGGAACAAAGAAACCTGACCATGCTGGTGTGGCTGCTATTTATAACTCAGCAGCAGCAATTAGCCGGCAAGGGAAACACATGCTCATGCTGCACACACGATAGTCACACAATCACACACACTTCTGCTGCTACATGCTGTTACAACCTCAGATGGTACTGTGTAAGATTAGCATTAGGCAAATGGTAGCACTGAAATAAATGATTAGATTGTAATGATCAACTAATTAATATATTGATTATTATTTAATTAATCAACTCATTGAATTGCCATGTCCTCTGGGAAGTCCATACACATTGCTCAGTATACCACTAAGGTCACAACTAACAGTTATTCCAGTAATTGTCCAATCTATTAACTATTAATCGAATACTCAAACCAATATGTCATCTGGGGTTTCCTCTATTTGCGCACCTACAGATAATAATTAATGGTAATTAAGTAATATCTTAATTAAGGTTTATTTCTATAATCAGTACATCTTTTGGCCATTATCTATTATCTAATTAATTGAGTCATTGTGTAGTCGAGTCAATATAAACATTACAAATGACCCTCAGAAACACTATATGTCCAAATGTTTGTTGAACGGCTTCCAAAGAAACTGTTCAGCTAATAATTTGCACCTTTTGCTGACAACTATATGCAAATGCACACACACCTTTTCTTGTCCCTGTACAGGAAAGTAAAGTACTGCCAATAGAATAGGACTCTGGGGAAGACAAACATAAACATATTTGCATTATGCCTAATGCCAGGAGTGGACTAGAGGGGTATCTGATTTCTTTAGTTTAGAACAAGAAACGCTAAGTTAACACTGGATTTAGAGTCTCCCTTGTCATGTCTGTAAATATCTGTATTACTGACTATTCTGTCAAAAAAATTAAAAATAAACTTCAGTAGAAGTCATTAGTTGGGTTTAAGGAAAAAAATGTCATATACATTTCTAGAGATTAGATTAATAAGGTCTCTTTAATGTAGATTAATGTTAAAATATATTTCACTATTAATGCTGGATCAATATACACACTTTTCCATGCAATACCCACAAATTTAATTGTATTTTATTGAGATTTTTTTGTGATTGACCAACACGAAGTAGCAAGGTACAGAGAAGTGAAAATAAAATAAAATATTCTTTTCAAATCTGGAAAGTGTAGAATACCCCCTGAGTCAGTACTTTGTACCTTTTTTCGGAATCACAGCTTAAAGTCTTTTGGGGTATGTCTCTACAAGCTTTGCACACGAGAAGCTGACATTTTTGCCCTTTCTTCTTGGCAAAATAGCTCAAGCTCAGTCAGACTAGATGGAGTGTGTCTGTGAACTGCAATTTTCAAGTCTTGCCACAGATTTAGGTCTGAACTTTGACTTTCCAACACATGAATATGCTTTGATCTGAACCATTCCATTGTAGCTCTGCTTCTGTTTATGGTTGTTGTCGTGTTGTTAGCTAACCTACGCCCCAGTATCAAGTCTTCTAAAAGGTTTTCCTTCAGGATTTCCCTGTATTTAGCTCTGTCCATCTTCCCATGAACTCTGACCAGCTTCCCTATCCCTGCGTATAACACAACCCTGCTTTACATTTCTTCTTTATCTCTGACCTGTCTGGTGTGTTCTTTGGTTTTCATGACGCTGTTTGATCACTGATCAGAACAGATGTAGTTATACTGAGAATATGTTACTCACAGGTGGACTCTATTTACTAAGTAGGTGACTTCTGAACTTCACACTGGATTTTATTTAGGGGTATCAGAATACAGGGGGATGAATACAAATGCACACAACCCTTTCCACATTTTATGTATTAAAAGTGTTGAAAATCATGGATCATTTTCTTTTTGCTTCACAAATACTTGTAAGTTTGTGGTGGTATATCACATAAAATCTAAATAAAATACATTACAGTTTGTGGGTGTAGCATGACAAAATTTGGCACTGTGTGTGCTTTTTCTCTCTATCAGTTTTTCTTTTAAATGTTTGTATAACCAAGTGTATAGTTGGTTGGAATCTCTGAAGAACCTTGTGAATCCTTGACAGAAGAAGGACCAGAAGTAAAAGTAGTTACCATGACCTTGAGTGGATTTCCATGCACCCCTCCTGTCCTGGCATTTTTGATGAAGGGGGTTTGATGGGCAAAGCATTAATGGTGCTCTGGCTAGCCACCCCCTTCACCTCTTCCCTGTAGGTGATCAGCAGATAGCAGTGGCTGGAGAGCGCCTGAAGAGAAAGGCCCTGGTGTGGAGAAACACTCGTTTGGAACCATTCATCAAAGCTGACACTTTAATAAGAGGCACTAGCGATGGGGTCCGAGCTCACCTCTAGCTTGTTAAAGCAATTTTCCCCCCACCACGTGCTTAAGGACAGTGAAGCGGGCGCGACTGGAGTGAGGTTCTGCTTAATCGCCTCGCGTGTAAGCCTGACAGGGCTGATATGTTTCATTACAAGAAGGTGTTTTTAGCAGCCCACGTGTCATTAAGCCCCATTCATACCCATCATCAAGTTTTCTAACATTGCAGTTAGCTGAAGATGGATGTGTCCGTCTGCACTGTGGTCACTAACACAGTGGTGCTGTGTCCACCAACAAGGTCACCCACCAGTCACATACTGTTAAGATGAGGAAGAGAGAATGTCCTCTATCTTTCACTGCAGAGAGAGCAAGTCAACAGAATACAAATGATCTATAATACACTTCTGTTCAGAAGTTTGGAAACCGTGTTTTTGTTTATATTCATTTATACAGTGCAGATTTAAACACTGCCTTATGAACCAGTGCCTTGGCTTTTTACTTATTTTGTTATATTACAACCTGAATTTAGATGTTTTGTTTTTTATCTGAATTGTTTGTGATCCATCTGCACAAAATACTCCAAGATGATGAAGTGAAATAAGTTACAATACATAAAAATGTTTTGGAAATTAAAAGCTGAAAATCATGTGCATATGTCCAGCTGTTGAATGTGCCATTTAATTGTAGAGTGTCCACAACCTTTTGTACATGTGTCATGTTCAATGTATTAAGTATTTGTGGAAGCACAAAGAATTATAAATTATGCTGTAACAATCTTTATACAGTACATTTGTATTGTTATAATTTGTAATTAGCACTTCAAATGTTTTTTAAGGGTTCTTCTGTGATATCCCTCTAATAACCCTTTTTAGTGACTTTATTGTCAAGAGTGTAGACAATCATTCAGCTTCTGGGCATATCTTAAAAGTACAAATATTACATTGTAATCAAAAAGTGTTCTAAATGTTCTTTGTTCTTTGGCAATTGGGGATGTTCAGAACCTTTTTCTAAAGTATATGTAAAAAAAACTCTATAATTGTTGTCCAGTGAAAACCACATATCTCCAAAATGGCAAATTTACAGACAGCAAAAATGCTTTTAACTTTAAATGAATTACTGAATGAAGAACTATTTCACAGTGTACAGAGCAGCTGCGGGGTTCACATTATGAAAAATGCATGGTTGTCACTGGACAGCAGTGATACACAAGAGGTTTTCCAAGTATATTAAGAACCATGTAAACAACAAAATGGAACTTCAGTTTGTCATGGCTCTAAAGACAACCCTTGCCTTTACTAAAGAATATTTGAAGCAGCCTTTATTAAGGTCACCATTTTACAGAACTTTTAAATTGCAATTAGTTTATACATGTCCTAAATGTATAAAAAAATCATAAACTATTCATACAACATGGTCACATTCACTTAATTTTACACATACATTTGTGATTTCTTACACCCTTCACATGTGCTCACTTGAAAGGAGCATGACTTTTCCTGTATTGGTAACCATACTGCTTTTATTTTATTGGTATTGTTCATTCCAAACTCATTGATGAGAGTGTACATAAAGAAATATAAGCATGCCTAGAGAGGAATGAGTGAATCAATAAAGAACCGGACATTTAAATGGGGTACTGATCTATTTAATATTCTTTCTATACTGTTTTACTAAGGGCTTAAAGAGCCCATATTGCATTTTTTCTTGAGGTTCTCTTTTTATGTGTGATTGGTACGACACACCAAAAACTTTGTAGTTCTTACACAGCTGACCCCTCTTTATACCTCAGAATGACACTGACATCTGTCTGTTGACTGCTCCTTTAAGACTGAGATATGTAAATGAGCTCTATTTTGATTTGCCTCTTTGTATTGTGCTTCTTTCAAAAAGCAGTCTGAGCTGAAACTCTTTTAGGGAGGGGTGTGTTAAACTGTTGTACATGTTTTTGAGAAGCTTTGGTTTTTGTGACGTCATTAAAAAGGAATGGTGTGTCGCTTTAAAATTTACATACAACATTGTTTTTCCATGGTATAGGCTTTTTAACTTTGCCCCACTTTGTGTGAAGTACTTTGGATAGTTATTTGTTGGTATGGTCGAAGAAAGGCCTTCAGTGTGGCCACGTGCACAGCACTACTCATAACAAGCGAAGAGAAAAACAAGTTCATTGATTTATTTTAACCAGACACATGAAGGGTTCACCACATTTATGAGAAAGACCCGCCACTGAGAGGCAGTTTACAATATGCAGGGGTAAAATAATCATTAACAGTTATGTAAGCTATCGAGAACATGTGGAGCTTCTGAGTAACCTCAAATACGCCTTTGAAATATGCCAAGTGTATAAAAATTTCCAGTGTGAGGCTGCTATTAAAATGGCTCCCGCTGCAGGGTGCCTCTACATTGTTCTGTAATTATCCTAGTAGCTGTAGTGTTCTGTTTGTTTTTCTTGTTTCATGTGAATAGCCTCAATCAGATCGTCATGCTTGTTCTGCTTCTTCACGTTGCTGGTGTGTAATTTTGGCTATAGCTGAGACAGCGCAGCCCAGGCGGGAAGTTGTGTGGTGTTGCAGGGGATTGGCTTGGCAGCTGTGTTTGGGTGCTGCATGCTGGTGTCCAGCTGTGTAAAAGTTAAGGTGGCCCACATATTTTCATAGTAATTATCAATAATTATCAATATTAATAATATTGGTTTATCAAATTATCAATAATATTGGTTAGATAAAATGTCATTACAAAATACTCTCAGAAGATGTTTGGACTGTTTCAGTACAACTTGAAGACCTAAGGAATAAGGTCCTGTCCGAAAGTCTGTGAAGGCTGCTATTTGGCATAATTTTCTAAATGAATATATTTTTATTTCATTGCAAATTAAGATGAAATTTAAGTAAAAAATTGATTCATAGAAATCATTTTAAATAATTTTCTTTGTTTTTGTTTTCAAAATTTCCAAAAATGTATGAAGATCTCAAACAAGTCATGGAAAAAGTCCAAATCTATAATGGTCCCCTGGGGCACCATTAAATCCATTATCACCAAATGGAAAGAAAATGGTAGCACAACAAACCTGCCAAGAGAGGGACACCAATACCAACCAATACTCTCAGACCAGGTGGACATTAAGGAGGGCACTAATCAGAGAAGAAGCACAGAGACCAAAGGTAACCCTGAAGGAGCTGTAGAGTTCCCAAGCAGAGACTGGAGTATCTGTCCACATGACCACACTAAGCTGTACACTCCATAAAGCTGGGCTTCATGGAAAAATGGCCAGAAAAAAGCCTTTATTTAAAGACAAAAAGAGCAAGGGTTGTTTTAAGTTTGCCCGGAGATATCTGGGAGATTCCCCAAATGTTTGGAGGAAGGTGTGCTGGTTAGATGAGAGGAAAATGTAACTTTTCTGCCACCAAGGAATATGCTATGTCTGGCCCAAATCCAACAAGGCACTGTATTTCAGTTCATTTTAGACCACGCCCTAAACATCCCTCTTTGCCATGAGCTTTTTCCAATAAACTGGCAGATCTGGCTATTGAGATTTTGGTATATATACAGTACTTCCAATCATCACAAAACATTTTTGTTTTGGTAACAAACTCTAAACATTTGAATTCTAATGAGGTAAGGATTACTTTGCCTCAATTTAACAGTACTGATCATCATAAGAAGGATAATCTGTTTCTATAAATGCATCAACTTATCACTGCTTGCTGTATTTGGGTGTGTCTTTCTCTACACCCTGAATCATTTCTAATGAGCTTGAAGGCCATGTTCATATCAGGAGTGAACTGACCACAGGTTCTATTTTGCCACCTGCTACTTTTGGACTCCCATTAAAAATCTCCTAAAAATATCACTGAGAGGATCTCCGGATGAGCATGTTTGCAAACATGGCCATATATACTACCCTAACTGTCTGCCAGACTAAAAGTATCTGCCCCCCTGCTTTCCTTGGCCAGTGGTTGGAAATTGCTTCCGAATCCCAGTCTAATAATGTATCTGTGGCTTTCGAATAGCAGCAGCTGTCCCTTAAAAACCACAGGGAAGCGATTGAGTGAGTAAACATAGTACTACTTTTTAATACATTTCAGTACTACTTTTTGTTGTTAGTGTATTAATAGTTTAGTGTGTATGCAGTAATAACTTATACACTACAAAGTAAAATAGTATAGAGTGCAAAAGTTATTTTAGATATTTTTAACATATTTAATATTTTTTTAAGAAACTAGATTCTGATATACTTACAATGTTATATATAGTACAAAAGTATAGTACTGTACGATAGACATTTTAAATGTTAATGTCACTAATTTCCCTAAAATTTCCCTTTTTTGCATAATTTGAATTCTAGTTACATGTTGAATAGTGTTTTTACACTGGGAATTTTCATGTTAACTAGACCACCAAACCAATCAAATATTACTTGTTATCTTGTTACATTGACTTCCATTGCAAGTTAAGTATGTTTTACCTTTTTATTTATTTAATTATGGCTTCTTGTCATAGAACCACTTCTGTTTTTTTTTCAGCTTATTTCAATTATTTTGAAAATCTGGTCAACTGAACCAGTATTTGCTCTAAACACAGACTGCTAACATCTTAACTTTGTAATGCTGACAGGGGTTACACTGGCAATCTTTTCTCCCCCCGGGGCAACATCGGCTCTGCTTGCGCACTTCCCCTCCATGACGAGGCCGCAGCGCTGTCTCTGCTTATGGAAGCAGACGCAAACAGGAATCTATCAATAAATAATGCAGAGCGGAGATGCGCGTCCTGCCCTGTCATCTATTATGGATAAATAGTCACACGTGGGCCACAAGCACTATAAAATTTGACACTTTTGCTGACAGGCCTGAATGATGTTGGATGTTTATGAGAGTCAGTACAGGAGCTTTAAGTGGGGACGCATTTGTATGCATTTGGTTCGGAGTGTACTTTGGTGCTGTAATGCTTTACTGCTTGTCTTTACTACTTGATTAACCTTTTCAGAGTTGTTACTGTTGTTCTGGTATATTATTCAAATGTAAACGGATCAATGACACGGTAATTGCAAAAGATTTATCCATAAATTCTGAAATTCTCAAATGTCCTGCAATATCTTTTATTCTTACATGGAAAAGCTATTTAGATTATTTAGATAACTAGATGATATAATAATAACAGTTTACTGATAAACTGATAATCAATTCATGTAGCCACCAATGCATTTTTATGTAGTAGTCTAAAGAAAACATAGGAAAGGTGAGTAAAAATAACTGTTAAATCGTGTCAGCCTCAAAAAGTTAAAGGATCCTCTCTGAAGGTGTAGGATATCACCCAACCACTCAATTCAACCAATAAACCATTTAATTTCACAGTGTAAGAACATAAACAAGTGCATTAATAATAGTGTGTTTGACTAGCTACATACAAATCAATTTGAATTAATTTCTATATATTACGGAGATGAATAGAAATCTATAATAAGAGATCAACACATAAAACTTATCTATAACTTATAAATATAACCCCAAATATAGAATCCAAATGTAGACAGTGGCAAAAGAAAAACTTTGCTGTTATGCTCATCTGAACTGAAGTAAGGATGATGTGAAGTTCGATGCTGGTCATAATAGTAACAGTAGCAGATAATTAGAGTCTGTTTAAATTTCTACATAGTTGGTAATGGCAGGTGGTTCAGGTTCAGGGCAGGGTGGGCAACAAATCCAAGTCAAGTCCAGGAGCAGGAAAGTGGGCATCAAGTGTAAAGGGGTGGCAGGGAACCCCAAGGTCAGCCTTCTGTCTGTGTCAGTCTGGGCTGGTGGGCAGTCATTAGGAAAAGGCAATAAATATCTGTTTAGATTTATGGAGAACAGAAAATCTGAACATTACAAAATTGTGGTGAGTGATTTTTTAAAATGCTTTTCAGAAAACAAAGGTTGCATCCCAAATACCACATAATCCAATTATACTGAATAAGAAATAGATCTGGACCTAATTCATATTTGCTAGTGCACTCAGAGTGCCATGAAGTACAGAAGTGTGCAGTTTGGGATGCTGTAGAACAATCCTACCTATCACAGTGTCTAGATCAAACTGGAGGAGAGTGTTTTTAAAAGGGGCACTTTTCAGCTCTTGCAGAGAGGAACCAGAAAAGGCTGTAGTCACTCTCAGTGTAAAATTCTCAAACAGCAGAGACATATGATCTCTCACCTATGTCTCCATGTCTCTGATGGAGGAAAATCTAATCAAATTAACAGAATTTTATGAGCATGGCTAACACCACAGAATTTATGACATAATGACATTAAAGTTAGAAACATGTAAAATACAACTTTATATATTGAAAAGCCAAAACTGTCTTTTGCAGGGAAAACTGGGGCTTTTTCACCAATATCTTCCCATGAATTTTCTTAAACTTGTTCTTGGAATAAAGTCCTAAACAAAAAGTCAACAACAGCAAGTGATGTATACCACTGTCATTGTAAAATAAACAAATCCCACATAAGAAAACCTTGACAAGTTTCAGGATCTTCATAAAAAAACTGCATAAGTGGATTACGAGAAGAATATTTTTTAAGAACGATTAGTGAACAAAGCCAAATGTCATTACATACAACGTTTATAATAGTAAAACCTAGTCAGGTGTGACAGAGCTGAAGTGTAGTCTGTTTTTCCTATTGAACTTATAGACATGAATATGAACTGAAAGTTTACAACCTGCACTTTGAACACAACAAGCTACCAGAGAAATAATTACTGTAGGGTTATTGTGTGATATTGTTAGCACTAGCACTAATTGTGACTTCTAAGGGTTAAGTGCTAGAAGAAGAATAGATGAAATGTCCCGAAGGGCAGCAATGTGCTTCTGATGAATTGTGTGTGAGCTGTGAAGTGTTGCAGGTTGATCTATGATTGATGTCTTTTGTTCTTTTGTTGCATCAAGAATTCGATGAAGAGGAACTCTTTATCCCTCTCCCCCTCTCTGTTTCTCTCTCTCTCTCTTTCTCTCTCTCTCTCGCTGTCTGTCTGTCTCTCTCTCTGTTTCTCGCTCTCTAGACTCTCTCTCTCTCTCTCTCTCTCTCTCTCTCTCTCTCTCTCTCTCTCTCTCCCTCTCCCCCCCTCTCTCTAACCAGTTCTTAAACAGTACTAAAGATACTAAAGATCAGCACAAGCACTGAGCACTCCTTTCCTGATTTAAAGCTGTTTTTTTCTTCCTGTAACACTGCGATGAAGAAAGCAACAATCAAATCAAATGGTACTGATTAAAGAATATAATTAGTGCTGTTAGAAACAGAAATCATGGTATTGTGCTGCCTCTGTATTTTACTCTGAATTATGATCTGGTTTAATAGGGATTAATAAAGTAAATGTACTTCTTCTGTGAGAAACACACACTGATGTTGATAACCAGCTACAGTGGATGAGTGAATGGAAAGGTCAGGCTTTCCTCAGTAATGGGTCCTGCAGTAGTGCTGGTGTGGCTGTTTTACAGGCATCAGGTGTTCAGTGTTTGAATGCTACTGCAATGGATATTGTTGAGGGTGGGTATGGATCTCGAGGGGCTTCCTTTCAGTTTTTTAATGTGTATGGTCCAAATATGGGTACAGTTAGTACAATTTTTTTAAAAGAACTTAATGATTCTGTTACATCTCTTCCTCATGGGGGGATAATTGAGAGAGCCACATCTTTGTTCAGTGGATTCTCTCAGGGCTTTGATTGATTACCATGACCTGGTTGATGTGTGGAGGGAGGCTTTTCCTGGAGTTAGACAATAGACATGGGTTAAAAAGATCTGTAATAGAATGTCAGGCATAGATAGATTTTATGTGCAAAAGTGCAACAGAGGCAGTTTTTCTCGCAGTTCTATTAATCATTTCCAACCATCATCTTGTTTCCACTGCTATGTCTTTTACATCTAAAATAGAACCGCCATCTTACCAGCTTTAATAACAGACTAGTTATTAAACAGACTAGTTAGACTCCTTTACTCTTTTTCTGGGAGGCTTGGTGAGAGAGATAAAATCAGTTTATGTCCCTTAGTCAATGCTGGGACATTGGCAAGTCCCAGATTAAATGCTTTTGCCAACAATATAGTGCCCATAACTCGAATCCACTGAAGTGTGAGATGGAGTTTCTTGAGCAGAAGATTCTGAAGAAAAATTGTGGAATGGATGGCTCAAGTGATAACACTGCTGTTGGAGACCTTGAGAGAAATGAAGAGAAACCTGTTGGAGGTGAGAGGCCAAGGAGCTTTGGTGCAACCTCGGTCTGTAAAACACAACTAAATGGATGCTTTATTATTTGGCCAGGTGAGAAGTGAGGGGCAGAAAAAGATTTTAAGCCACTTGCAGCCTCCAGATGGGAGAGAGACTGTGGACAATCAGGAAATTGTGAGGCATGCATTACAGTACTACCAAGGACTTTATACTGCTGAACCATGCGATCTGACAGCAATGGACTGGCTGTTGTGTGACTTACCTCAGCTGCCTGAGCAACACAGGCTGACATGGAGAGTGTAATAACATTTGAGGTGCTGCTGCGCATAGACAATCTGAGAGCAAGGCCCCTGGGCTGGATGATCTGTCTGCAGACAGATTTGTACTCTGTTTTTTTAGACTTTATTGACAGTGGGCAGTTGCAGCTCAGCTGCTGAAGGGCAGTAGTGACCCTGTTACCTAAGAAAGGTGACCTGTGCTGTTTAAAAAACTGGCAACCGGTTTCTATGCTTGGAATTGATTACATAATAATGTAAAAAGCAGACCAGTTTTTTTGTGTTCCAACCCACTTTATCTTTGACAATTTGTTTTTAAATAGAGGCCTATTTGCATATGCTGAGGTAGAGGGGATGGATATGTGAATCAGGAGAAGGCCTTTGATAAAGTAGTGGGTACTTGTGGAGAACAGATCTTGCAACATCAGTTCTGTGTCACTGCTTGACTGTGCTGGACCACCCAGTTCCTCTGGTTCAGCATATCCAGAAGGCTTTTATTGACTCTTTCTGGGATGGTTACCATTGGCTCCCATCTGG
Organism: Acestrorhynchus altus; assembly: GCA_034509495.1. Lineage (NCBI taxonomy): Eukaryota > Metazoa > Chordata > Actinopteri > Characiformes > Acestrorhynchidae > Acestrorhynchus > Acestrorhynchus altus. The sequence goes on from CM067503.1 coordinate 20,874,255, forward strand.
AGTTTTGCATGTGCCACTGGATGAAGGTGGCCAGGGGCTGGCCAGATTGTTGATAAGTCAAAACCAATGAGGTTGCAGACTGCTCAAAAGCTGCTGCTCAGTGATGATGGCATCCTGTGGCTCAAGCTTGAACTGGCAGTGATTAGAACATTTGGGGGGCTGAGTTGTGATAAGCAGCTGTTTTTATTGTCTTACTTTCCTCTAAAGCATGTAATTGTGTCAGTTTTTTACAGTTCTGTACTGAAAATGTGGGGTCTTTCTAATGTTATGAGGGAAAATGAGGCTCACTTTGGATAGGAGGAACCACTGTTCTCTAATCCTTTCTTTACTCACCAGGTTTACTTTTTTAGCACCCATGCTGCTGCTTTTATTTGAGCCGGGGTGACGAAAGTTGGAGATCTGATTGATATCTCAGCTGGGCAATGGCAGTCATTTACTGTGATTAAAAACACACTTGGGCTAATAATACACATGTTATTAAATACTTTAATACCATAATTTCCCCAACCCTTATCATCTTTTGTAGACTATTTGGACTGAGCAGCATTTTCTTATCAGAACTGAACATCACACCAAAGGTTCCTGAAGACAGAAACAAGGGAGAGGGGATTCTCCTTTCTGTTGTTTCCTTTCTCTTCAGACCATGCTTCTTTATACAGGATTTTTGTGTAAGGTCTGATTTTTACTAGAGTGCAGAATTGACTCCACATCGAGAGCCCACCTCTCAGGTCCTGAGAACCTAAGGCCTTCATGGAGGCTCATGTACTAGGGCCCCTTGTCAAAATGCTCTGTGCATCTCCAATTGAGGATTTTTATATTGTGCCATCCCCACAAATGCATTTGTGCTCAAAATGTGTTCCAGGCACATCCTCACTGTGCCTATTCTGCAGAGATGTGGACACAGTGTTCCATGCTTCCTCAGACTGGTTGGCTCGAGTATTTTAGCTCCTGAGCAAGGTCCTCAGGAGGATGGGCATTATGTTTACCCAGACCATGTTCATCATCGGATGTAGGTACACAAAGGCTCTGAACTCGTGCTGGTGAACTTCCAGCAGGGCCAAGCTGCACTGGTCATGTAGAAATCATTCAGGCTGGTGTCTGAAGGAAAAGATACTGGTGTTGTCAGACTGTTTCAGGCCCTGGTAGAGTCCCGAGTGCAGCTGTTCTATCAGAACTTGCATAATGTGGCTGATTTTGAGGACAAGTGGTGTCACCGGGGGCTGTGTATCAGTGATGTTTGTGGGCTGATATTTCACTGGTGATTCTACTATGATGGATTTTTTTCACCACATTTTATAAATTCAGGTGTGGAAAATTGATGTTAAACTTTGTGATTCTCTCTCTCTCTCTCTCTCTCTCTCTCTCTCTCTCTCTCTCTCTCTCTCTCTCTCTCTCTCAGTGTTGATTAATGTGTATTGTCCCTGTCAATTAAATAAATGAATCAAATCAAAACTTGAAATGGTGGATGTTTATGGATAAAATCCTGCCTGTCATTAAAAAAGAGCCAACCAACTTGCTGGTTAAAAAGAGCCCTTTAGCTTGCTGCATGCCTATAAGATTAAATGCTTAATAACAAATGTAAAAAAACAAAACAAATCAGTTTGACTTTCCCTGACCTTTTTTTTTTATTAATCATTGATGAAAATTATTTATTAATTATTTATTAATAATTTTTACATTAGCCTGAAAAAATGGAGGTGTTACACAAAAAAATGTAACCCTATTAAAATTGAATTGAATTGCTATATTAATATATCATTATAAAAATATTTTCTTACACCCTTACTAGATAGAAGTGTGTGCGTATGTGTGTGTGTTTGTGAGCACATGTGCATGCATATGATTGACAGAGCTCTCCAGCAGTATGTGCATGTCTATGTCTCTGTCTGTGAGTGTGTGCAGAGAGTCACATGCTCCCCCCGTGTTTCCCAGCCTGGCGCTTCACCTGGCCGTTGCCATGGGAACAGCCAGACAGCGGCAGATTTTGCACCAGACTCTGTCGGGGATTGTGTGAGCAGGTCTTGGAGTGTCCCAACAGTGTGGAAAACCCCCCCGGCACACCGACTCCCCTTGCCATCTGATTACTCTGGGACATTGACCACACATTGATCAGAAGTCTGCAAATGTGTTTCGTTAATTTGTCTCATCACGCTTATCAACAGTAACACCAGTGCTCCATTGTATCAGTATTTCCTCATTAAGCTTACTAAATGCTCTGGCATTACATTGCTGACAACTACAATGTTGGGAGGATGGAGGAATTTAACCTTTTGACCTTTGTGTGCTATTGGTTTGGTGACACTTGAGTAGATTACTTCTTTAAAACACACCCTGCTATTGTGCTCATCTTACATGCTGATGGCCAGTCTGTTCTCAGTGTCAGCCAGGAAGAAGACAGAGACAGAGAGGAAGACGGAGACAATGGGGCAAATTAAAAGATAATTTGGTGTCTTTTTGCAAACTTGTTTAACAGAAACAGAGATTCAGTACTTTTCATACACATTTACTGTTGCAGTAAAAAGTGTCGAAGTGTTATTGTGCATTAAGTACATTAAGTATTATGGTCATATACAATATGGTGCCAATATCTTAGATGTCTTGAGAAAATTATGTGATAATTTGTGTAGATATTGAAGAAGAAATTCATTCCGTCAGTTATACAATCCATTGTGGATGTTGAGTACATTAGTTTAATTGGTTCCAGTGCAGTTCTGGAGGGAAGCCAGTATTTACAGAGAAGAAGAACAACAACAACTAAACCTGTGTTCTTCTAACGGTGCTTGTCTTGCTATGTTATTGTAACTCTGTTCTTCTGTGTTCTTCTAATTGTTTTTTAATGTGCTTTCCTAAATTTTTTATTTCTTCTAACTGTGTTCTTCAAACTGTTCTTCTGTGTTCTATAAACTGTTCATCTAAGTTTGTTTTCCTATATTCTCCTAATTGTGTTCTCCTAGCTGCGTTCTTCTGACCGTGTCCTTCTATCTGTGTTGTTCGGTGTTCTTTTAACTGTGTTCTTCTAGCTGTGTTCATGTGTGTTCTTCTAACTGTTTTCTCCTAACTGTGTTATTGTGTGTTCTGTGTTCTTCCAGCTGTGTTCAGCTAACAAACATATCAGCTTCACTGACCAAAAGCACATTCTGAATATTGATCACTGAATTGAATCTTTTTGTAATTTTATATAGTGATGTACAGGAAGAAACAGCAGAGATGTTATATACTATTGGCTACACAATACTTTTCTCAGTATTGTACACTGATCAAAGTATGCTTCTTGGTCACTTCTGCAACCTTATAGTGGGCCGTTGTGAAAGGCTTCTTCACATGGCTGAGACTCACAGATTAGTTTCTCATATGACTGGAATTTGTCAGTAGACGTCACAGCGCTGCTCACACTGAAGGATTCCTCTGAAAGATCCTTTAATACACATTTTACTTCTTCTCTCCAAAACCTACACATCACTAGTTTACCTATTTAACTTTAAAGGGTAAAGTCAGAAGAAGTATACTGTTCAGGTACATTGTTCACCAAAGGTCAAAGCCTTAAATGTAAGGTACGGTGTTACCTTAATGGTACACTGTATTCAATCTTCCAGAAGAAATGTATAAACTTATAGAAATAGTCTGGAATTAGATTGTAAAGCATCCAATCTGTATGGAAGCGATTTAACTTGGTTGGTTGGTTGTTTATTTATTTAAGTTTGCATTGTAATTTGTTATTTAGTTTTATATTGAATACTCGGCTAGAAACAAAAGAACTGGATTCTGAAGTTTTGTTTGGATATTATTTCAGCTGTTCTTATCACAAAAGTGAGAACATAATTTTATTACGTATAAAACAGTATTTATTTTTGTATTTTTTGTTAATGAGAATAACTTTGAGATCCACATGTCCATCCCTTTTGCTCAATGCTACATAACATATTAATAGCTGAATGATCTGTAATAAATCTGTAAATAAAGCTTTCTTTTGGCACTAGTTTGTCTGCATGTTACTCTCTACCATTAAAGAGTAATTACACCCTATTTTCTATTAAAAGCTGGAAAAAAAATATAGAAATACCAGCCCGGCTTAATGTTTAATCATCTTTCCAAACTGTTAAAATAATGGTGAGTTCTGCCTCAACAACACTGCTCAGGTCCAACTGCTGCTGTGTGGATGATGTCATCAAACATACAATGGCAAATTACATTATGCAAATCAGTAAGCCAATGTTATCACTGATGACGTCTACCCATACTGCAGTCAGAAACATGAGAAGCATATGAACCCAGAGAGAGGGAGTATTTAGCACGGTTTTGCACTGAGATCTTTAGACAGACATATGTGCTGTACAGTACCACAGAACAAGTAACAAGTTGTCAAGTATCCTAGTTCTATACATTTTTACTTTAAATCTGTGGCATTTGTGCCAGTTTGCAGCAATATCAACATTTGGGTTTCAGGAAATCTATTTAAAGTTCCACAGAATTCATTTTTAAACTGTCATCCAGTAACTGCTGTGAAATGAATGTGTGAACAGTGGCTGGGCTCAGAGTTTAATGTGTTAAAAATCTCTGATATTCATTGTTGTAATGTGTTCATCTCTCTGGTGAGAAGGGTTTTAAAGCTGTGAAGTCTAGGCTGTGGTGTTGTACATGTGTAATACCCGGAAGGGTGTCCAGCAGTCTTCAATGGCTGGGTGGGATTGTTGAGCTGCAGTTTATTATGCTGAGGGCCTAAATGGCAAGATGTTCCTGCCTTTATCTCACCAGTTGCACACTTCTCCCTTTTGTGTTTTGTCAGCTGCCCAGTCGAGGAGGAGGGGTGGAGGGCTGATTTTAGGAAAGGGTGTGTGTTTGCTGGAGTGTGTGTGTCTGTGTGGTTGGGTGGGGGTGGGGGGTGGGGTGGGGTGCTGTGAACAGAAGAAGGGGTGGAGCAGGAGGGGACGGGTTGGACACAGGCCGATTCTTCAGGCTTCTTTTAATGCAAAGTCGGCGCCTCAGTTCCCCCTCCACCCACACAGACAGACACACACACACACACACAAACTTGGTTTTACACAGTCAGGACATAGTGATGTCAGGCATAACTCATGTATGTTTTTTAGGCTCTTGTTGATGCAAAGTTTGTTGGATGCAACCTTGAAATAAAGGGTTGTAATAGTCTTGTGTCCCCCTTTGCTGCTGTTACTGGCTCTGGGAAGGCTTTTGTTGAGACATTTCTTTGAAGACCTGATTACATTTAACAACTGATAAAATCATTAATGAGGTCAGGTAACAATGTTAATGAGGATCAGTTCTGGATCATAAACACCACTGCAACTCATTCCATAGTTAGACGGCGCTCAGTCAAAGCTTAGACTCATGCATAGCTTCCCCAAGAAGTTCTACAGAACTTTGACTCATTGTAAGAAACATCTTCCAGATTCGCATTATATTAATAAGAGACAAATGGAGATTTTTCTTGTCCAACAGCAGCAATATGTTTGAGTCCAACTCTATTCTTAATCCTAAACTTATTATTTGAATGAACTTTGCTAACAAAACACTTCATAAACTAGATTAGTCCTATTTGTCCTCAAAATATATGAAAACAAACACGGTCTTCAACACATACCACTCCCTCTCCCTACTGCAGGGGTGAATTGGGGAGCACAGGCAGGAAGGGAGGAGAGGGGGTGGAGAGAGAGAGAGAGAGAGAGAGAGAGAGAGAGAGAGAGAGAGAACAGCCTGCTGTACTGAGCAAACCACACACAACATCAGCATGTGAGTCCTCCCCACAGCCAGCCTCTCTGCCAGACACTTACATAAAGCAGCTCTCTTTTTACTTCTTTTCCTCACTCACTCTCTTTTCCTTTACCTCTGTCCACATGCCACTCTCTCTCTCCCTGTTGGAGTCAGCCCTCACATGGTGCTGCATGTGAGCACATACTGCGTTCTCTCTCTCGCTCTCTCTCTCTCTCTCTCTCTCTCTCTTGCTCACTGTCTCTCACACACACACACATGCACACACACACATTCACAAACACGCATACTCTTCCTCTCTCTAAGCCCTTACACTCTCTCTCTCAGTGCACACACGCACACTTTCTCTCTCTCTCTCTCACACACACACACACACACATTCACAAACACACATACTCTTCCTCTTTCTGTCGCTTACACACTCTCTCTCTCACATGCACACACACACATGCACTCTCTCTCTCATCCACAGCTCCTCTTTTTCACTCTTTCTCATTTTATTGGCATGATCAAGATTTAGACTCCCCAACCCCATCCCCACCCTCATCTCAGGCCTCCCATTACTTCTCCTTTCAGTGTGATCGCTTGACTGATCTTAAAGGAATAATTAGATAAAAAAAACAACCTCAATTTCATTTCCGCAGTTTTCCACAGTGGTTGATCGCCCGACAGGTTTTCACTTCATACTCCTCATCTTTAAAACTGCACTGCCACTGTCAAGCTCAATTTGCTACCACGAAGTGAATGTTACCGGCCATGATGCAAATTATGTTCCAAATGCATCAGCCAGTTGTTGCAGACGTTGCACAGCTGACTTCCATTTGTAAAGCACTCCTGTACAGAGCTGTCCATGTGGTTATGTGGGCTAGTGGTAGTGACATGCATGCAGAGTGTTATATTTCAGTTATGGCTGTAGCCGTCCCTCTGAAATTCATATCTTCAGTTTCTTCAGCTGGTTAGGTACCATTTATCACACATTGCCAATGATGTCATCTTAAAGGTCATCAATATATTCATTATTATTATTATTATTTATCAAACTAGGACCTACAGGTCTAGGAAGTTTGTGTAAACATCTTGGGTTCAGAATAGGAAATAGTCTAGATGTTTGTCTCTATGTCGTAATGAAGGTAATTCAAGCCAAGCTTAAAGGGCTTTTGGTACAGGTTGCCTTCAGGTAAGGAAAGGATGGTCCATTTTTGGCTTTATTATGATTAATTGCCATCAAGTCGATTCCAGCCCCAGACCAAATGGATAGTGTCTTCTAAAATGTTCTGCCTTCAGTTTGGGTCATCAGGCATCCAAATGGTTGGTTCATTATTCTTTGAATTGTATCCATCCATCCTCTAACTGGTTGTGCTCTTCCTCTTTTACCTCCAACACTTCCAAGCATGATGATCTTTCCAGTGAATCGTTCTTCTCATATTGTGTCCAAAGTAAGAGAGCTTCAGCCTGACCATCTGGGCTTCCAGCAAGACGTTAGGCTTGATTTGTCCAGATCATTTTGTTTGTCTTCTTGCTGTTCAGGGAACTCTCAGAAGTCTTCACCTACATCTGAGTTTACAGGCATCTATATTTCTCCTGTCTCACTTGTTTATTGTCCATCTATCACAACGATACAGAACCACAGAGAAAACCCTTGTCTAGGTCATTCTGATTTCTGTAAAGACAGATCTGTACATTTTTAAATATTTTCAAATTTGTGTTGAATTTCTTGAGTGCTGGAGCCTTTGTTGTTAATAACTGAACAAGTAGGCAAAAGTATGTCTTGAATAATAAGTTGATCATATATTACATTATTGCTTAAAAATGGACATTTCTGCTATAAGAATTTCTTTTAATGGAAAATGTTTTCCATTTTATTTTATAAAATACATTCAGAAAAAGATCAATCAGGTCCTTTGGCCTGGGGTTATTGGTTCGATCTCCATTCTGGTTGCTGTCTGTGAAGAGTTTTGTGTGTCCACGTGGTAATTGGCCTTGCTAATTGCCCCTACGTGAGTGTTTGTGTGTGTGGTACCCTGCAATGGACTGGTGCCCTGTCAAGGGGTATTCTCAAACTTCTGTTCAGTTTACTCACATATCTTGATGTATGCATCTGTAATTTTTTCACATTTCTAAGTGTTTGTCTAAATTGTACGTTTTGAGTGTTACTGTAATAAAGGATCCCAGTACTAGTTTTATATTTCGTTAATTTTGGTTCAGCAACAAAAAGTTTTCAACCACCAACAGAAAAATTGTTACAATTTTGTTGTATCCTTTGTATCTAGGACAGATGTGGCCAAACAAGTTCTTACATTACGACTACAATTAAATCGCCTACACCATGGTGATGAGGGACTGGCTTTTAAGAAAAAAGCATCACTTTGGACCTTTTGGATGTTCTTAATGCATCACTTTCTTAAATTTCAGGACAACTGTGGCAGCAGTTCTGTTCCACAGCTCTTCACTGAATGAGCCACTTAATATGCAACAGACAGTAAAAGCTTGTTTCTCTAGAGTGGCAAAGATGTACAATCCTCTTCCTGTTAGCTTAGTACTAACTTGCTACTATGGCCACCCATATGGTTATTTGAAATGAGCATTATTGCTGTTTCCCTTTGTAGTGTTATGTTTTATTGCCCTGAACTGAAAATCTAGGATCTAATGTGGTTCAGACCTTGATAATACATATTAGATTTACAGCTGCTTGTCATAGAAAGTTCAGTATCAGTGTTGCATAATGAATGGCATAGCTGGAATTGTAAGTGATTGCTGAACAAATATTGGCCTCATAGACCCCAGAAAAACACGGTATGACCACTCAGAATTTGCATGGGGAAACTAGCTGGAGGCCTGAGCAGAACCCTCTACTACATTAATCAGTATTTATCAGATAAACATCCTGAAATAATCTGGTTTAAACCCTGCTCCTGCTTTTAAGGCCAGCGTGTGTAGGTCAAGCTGAGTTTATGTCATTTCTGTGCCAAATGTTTGTGTGGCGGAACTCCTAAAAGCACAAACTAGTTCATTCCTCGTCATCACTAGGCTTACTGATGAAATCACAATTGTCTCCTATTGTATGGCTCTTCTTCACATATCATGTTTGTATAGCACCGTAGTGGTGTACTCTGGCCAAGTGTTCATACTGTTAAGCTGGTAGATTTTAAAGAATTGTTATGACATGTTGCTGCAGTGCTTATGGTTTGGCAGCATGCCACTGAATGAACCAGTAGCACATGACTTGGCACTGAATGGATTTGTCTTTCTGGTCTCCGTAATGACAGTCGCCACTCAGATTATGCATAAATGCTTACAACATGAAGCAACGTGGAGTGACTGTACATGGATATGTAAATACAGAGACGACAGCAAACAGCAGAACAGTTTCATTTTTTCGGCTCTTTGCTGGCATCAAGGCGGGTGTAAATATAAAATATTCACAAGATTGCTCTGTGTATCGCTGCATGGTATGAGACCTTGAGTTGTCTAATGTTAATGAAAACAATGGGATTGCACTGAAAGAAGGAGACAGTTATACAGTTAGTCTCACAGGGAACTAAAAAAGAGGAGACAGGAGGAGTCAGAGCTGAAACCAATGTCATCCAACCAACACAGATTAGTTTATGCGGAGTTTGATATTTCAGACTGTTCATCGAGATTCAGCAGTGCAATGTTGTTTACCGTTTTAAAGAGGAATTAGACCAGATTATCAAATTTTCAAGATAATTCAGTTGTTGAGATGCTGAACCTGAATAAAATATAGAATAACTTGTATGGCCAGTAAACCTACATGTGTCCGGTCTGTGTGCCTGCCCTGCATATAAATTCTCACTATGAATGAAGTTTTAAAACGCATTTTATATAAATAAAAAAAAGAAAAAGTGGCACACTAATATATGCTGGGGTGGCACGGTGGCACAGCAGGTAATATAAGTTGTGGGTTTACCTTGTGATACTGGTGTGTTCTCCATATGTCTGTAGTTTCCTGCAGGTATCTAGTTTTTCTCCCACACGTGGTAGCTGAATTGGCTATGTTGCTCCTGGTGTGAGTGTAAGAGAAATTGGCTGTGTGTGGTACCCTCTGAAAGATTGGCACCCTGTCTATCAGATATTCCTGTCTTGCATCCAATGATTTGATAATTCTCCCTGACCAGGAAGAAATGGATTAGATGGATCGATGAGTTCTGTATTTGGTTTGAGTTTGTATCTGCTCTTAAATTTGGTAAAACATACACTGATGCATTCCAATAATATCTCTACTTCTACTATTAATAATCTACTTAAGAAGTTCTAAGTCATGTTGTCAGCTAGCTCAGTAGCCTAGTCAGTTCTGTACTTAACTCTGATCATTGTCGATTCAGTCACAACTTCTTTTTTCATCAAAACTAGAAAGTTGAATTCTTGGTTAACACAATGCATGCTCAATGAAAAAAAAGGTGGTGAACTGTATGGAACATCACTGTGACTGCCTGCTTCTCATGGCTCTGTAATCCAATAATATAGAAGTGCACAATGGTGCAGAAATTCTTCATATTGATGTAAATTCTCACAAATTAAAAGTGAAAGTGCTTTCTTGCTAATTATAATAGCGGCATAAGAAGTTGTATTGAAAGTAGGCTCACTGGCAGCCGGAGTCCTAGAGAGCAAAATTGTCCATGCTCTAACTGGGTACAGGCATCTGTTAGCCACTGCACTGGAGCAGGGGCATTGATGCAATTAGAAAGAGGTGGTGGCTGACTTCACATGTATCGAGGAGGCATGTGCTTGTTTTCACCCTCCTAGTGTTGCATTGTGTGAGATAGGGGAAAGTGTCATAACGGGATTGGGTAAATTGGGAGGGGAAAATAATAAAAAAAACAAAAAACAAAAACACACACACACACACACACACACACACAAATATATATATATATATATATATATATATATATATATATATATATATATATATATGTTATATATATATATATATATATATATATATATATATTTACCTCAAAAATTAGAGCAAATATCACTGCTAAAATGTAATAATAAAATCCAACTAACAATAAATGCATGCTAGTTGTGGTTATTTTAGATTACAGCCTGCAAATTACTGCACAAGGCGAGAGTAAGTACTTGATAAGTAGGGCATATATACTAATGCCAAGTAGGGCACAGGGCACTGTCCAGTTACTGTAGATGTAACAGCCAGGCCCAGGAGGCCACTGTCCAGTGTAAGGAAGCAGGGAAAGAAGAGAGAGAGAGAGAGAGAGACAGGAGAGAGAGAGAGAGAGAAGAGAGAGAGAGAGAGAGAGAGAGAGAGAGAGAGAGGGAAAAGAGAGAAAATTTTCCTCTGTCTATGCTGTGCTACACCAATACCAAGACCTTCCTCTTCAATGTGAATAATTTTGTAGTTCACTCTGGATAATAGCATCAGCCAAATGCCATAAATGTAAATATAAATATAAAATATGTATCAGTAAAATCAGTTATGATGCCTCCACGACCAGGATTGAGAAAACTTATTAAGCTATATTTACAAAGTTACTCTCCAAGTTATACAGTGTCAGCATTTCTGACCACATTTCTCACTGAAGGGTAAAAGTCTGCAGAACACTGGGTTATTAAAAGTATCTTAAATAAATAAAAGGAATGGATTATAGCAAGGATTTATTGTGTGAGGATGATGAGCAGAGAAAGCAGGGAAAAGGGAAAGACAGGATTAATGTATATTCCCTGTCATATCCATGTAAGCAGATGAGAAATGTCCATTTCATTGTTACTCATACTTCATACAGCCTTTCGAAAGTATTCACCCCCTTGGTTTTATTTTTATTACATTACAACCTATATTTAAATGTTTTTATATACCTGAATTGTGATGCATTAGCATAACATACACAAAATATTTGTTGAAGTGAAATGAGAAAAAAAAAAATCTAAATATTATTTGAAAAACAAATCTGAACTTGGCATTGGCATATGTATTTACCCCCTTTGCTATGAAGCCCCTAAATAGTTCTGGTGCAACCATAACCAATTACCTGCAGAATGCTTAGTGAAGTCCTGCTGTGTGAGATCTAAGTGTGACCATATCTGTCATTATATACACACCTTTTTCTGAAAGGCCCCAGAGGCTGCAACAGATGCCCAGACCTTAATCCAATTGAGAAATAACTAGCATTAGGTATGCAGCACCTGCAAACTGCTCTGTGTCTGTCTATAATGCAAGTAAATATGTGCATTGTAAGTAGTTAAAAGGAATCCAAATTATCTTTAGAATTACAGTGAATTATAATAATATAGTCACCCTTTGAAGAATTTTGTACTCTATTATTAATGCTTAGAAGTATGATGGATTGGAAGTTGTATTTTTACGGCTTATTTTTAAAATGTTTATTACGTAATTGTAATTACATACTTCTGCTATCATACTTTACCCAATCTTTATTTATATTTTGTTATGCCCTGCTCAGCAGGAACTTACTCAGTAATTTGTTGTCTATAATCAAAACTGTTACCATTACAAAGATTGTTAAGATGGTTGACTTTCACTCGCTTACATATTTGGTTTGCATTTCTATGTTACTATTGAATTCCAGCATTCCCTTTAAACCTTAGGAATGATTTGCATGCAAGCCAGCTGATCTCCACTGACATGCATTCCTTTGCTAGTTTTTGAATGATCTACATAAGAGTCTGTTACGTAGTTGATGTTTTGATGTAGCATGGCTCAAATCTCATATTGACCTGTTTGAACTGGCCAGACGTACTGACCTCCTACTCTATCACGCCCACATTTGGAGAAGGCCTCTGATCCTGTGCTCCCTCCCCATACTGGATGCTTATTTTTCTGGGACTCTCTCCCACCGAGCACTGTGTGTCCTGGCAGGCTGACAGAGGAAATCTCTCTCTCTCTCTCTCTCTCTCTCTCTCTCTCTCTCTCTCTCTCTCTCTCTCTCTCATTCTGCTCTGCTCTGCCTGTGTCTGGGCCTGCTGCAAGTCCCACCACCTCTCATTGTGCCGTACAGTGTGAACTAGACGGATTATCTCAGTCAAGGCAGTGATCTAGACAGATTAATGCTCTTTTTTCCCTCTCTCTCTCTTTCTTTCTCACTCACTGACGGAAGCACCTCCATGGCCTACCCATCACTGTTTATTCAAACAAGGTAAACAAAAACAAAGGTTTACTGTACATGTAGAGCTCATGCACATCATTAGGGATGTCCTGACCCAATCCAGGGAATAAGGATCTGTGCTGATCTGGGAATAATTTGATCTGGTATCTGCTAAATTAAAGCAGCATCCACTTTTCAGTGCCATTGTTTCGTTTTTTGCATTGAGGTGACAGATGTGGGCATTATTCATAACCTGCAGCAGCAAAGCATGATATGATTGAGATCCAGAACACAACCTGAAAATGGAAAAGCTGACTGAAATATGTGATTTGGATTTGTGTAGAATAGCAGCATGACTGTGTTAAGTGTGAGTGCAAACGGGGAGACGATCAGAATATTCTTTAATCACTCTTAAGTCTGCAGTTGTCTACCTCTGGCCTCTGGATGATCAGAATCTTCTGCTTTCAAAGGAATTGCTTACTGCACACCTGTGGAAGAAAGATAAAAATCATTGTTATTAGAAAAAAAATTGTTCATGAGCCAGATTTAAACACCTAATGAAATTATATACTTTGTAGTATTGCCATTAATTAAAATATTTAGTATTGCTGATAATTTACTTCTATGTATAAATGGAAATCTAAGATACATAAAATATCTAGAATATCAATGTGATGTGTCTGTATTATCTAGGAAAAAAAGAAGCAAATAATAGATTGGATTTCTATTAGCCCATACAAAAAAATGGATCAGGATATCCTTACATGTCATTTTTAAAACTATATGTTCTGGCACATGAATGGCTGTCAAACAAGTCAATTGGCCACACTAGTTCATCTGTAAGTGATCACTGCCCTTGGTGGAAATCCATGAACCACTGGGAAATAGAGGGTACAAATCAGAGTTGATCACTCTTATTGATTATCTGATAAACTCTATCTTTAAGCAACAAGGTGTCCAAAAGGGTCAATATCTTTGATCATTTTCTTTAAAAGTTATCTGAAACAGACTTGAGAAGGTGTGCTGTCCAGAGGGTCTTCATTATAAACATGCTTTTGGCTCTTTGAGCACCAGCTTGGGTTTGTTATGAAGACAATCCAATCTGTAGTGCTTTGAGTTTATTGATCTGCAGCACCATATGTCTGCTGTCCTCCATTTTCAGGGTGACTGGCTGTGAAATCAATAGTACTTGTGGGTGGAGAGGGTCAAAGCTCACAGGTTATGGTCCTGTTCAAGAATGTAGAACATGTAGAGCATGAATTTTTTGTCTCGCCATTAGGTATTGATGATGTTCCTATGCAGGTAAGTGATGTGTGCATTCGTTGGTGTGAAAGGTCTGAATTGCCTTACAAAATGTTGTATGAGATTACTGATATTTGTTTTAAAGCTGATACTGTGATTAATAATCTATTTAAATTTTAATTGAAAATGTCAAAAAAAAAATTTACTTATGGTTTCCATGAGCTACAACACATACTGATCAACAGTAAAACCAGAAAAGGCTTGAAATTTCTCTTCAGGCGGAATAAATATAAAATATGACAGTTTACCTATTTGAATCAAATTGTGAAATTTCTTTGAAAATATTTGATTATGAGTCAAGAGGGTCTCAGTGTTTTTAATGTAAAAAAATACCCACAACTACTGGAGAGCTGGACTCACTCTATATATAGCCCAGTCCCATGCTTTTCTGGCTGACTGGGCAGCACTGGTCTTTTGGGTGATTATATCGATGCCTCAATTTAGACAGTCTGCCTATGTGGGGATGACAATGGAGTCATTTTTGTGTGGTTTATTTGGACAGGGACTGCCTGGGCAGAAGACAAAGAGATAAAGCACAGGAGGATCTGATGTGTTCTACAGATAACAGGAAAGCCCTGGGTACTTTGATTTCGTGTGTGAATAACTTGGGTGAAAACAAGATAGGATATGCAGTCACACTTGCAGGAGCATAACTCATTTGTTATTTTTGCAATGGTCACATATGTTTGCAATGTGGAGTGTGTGTTTCCTCCAGTGCCCAAAGGAAAGAAGCCTAACCCAGTTAGTACCATTACCAGAGCTTTCAGAGCTCTGGGTGATGTTTTAATGATTAGTGAGCGGAGATCACGGCATTGTTTTGAAGCAGGAGAAATTCCATTAACTCTGGCTACGGCAGTTTACAGTGAGTAAAGTATCACAAGAAGTCGGCCATATGGTTGCCACGGCAACCGTGACATCAACGCAGACATAGTGATGCATGAAAATTCAAATAGCAGGGGAGCGGTTGCTAGGCGACCTGAACTCAGAGAAGTGGCCGGGCAGACAGCCAGACTGATCCGGGTCTTGTGTAATAACAAAAACTGAGTAAGACTGCATGTGTGTCTGTGTCAGTGGTGTTTACTAGGGGTTCAGGTGGATAAGTCTGTTTTGCTGCTGCCTGAAATCATAAAACAAAGCCAGGCAGACTGTCCAGAACAAGCAGAGTATACAAACAACAATGGAACAGTAGTACACAGTAGTTTGCTAAGTCCACAATACTTAGTCAGTAAGTACTTAATAGTTGTCAGTAAGTAATAGGATGTAGCAGCAGTGCACAGTAATAGTCAGTAATACTGTACAATAATGTAGTTTTACGTGAACAGTAATGGTGGTATTGCACAGTAGAAATCAGTTGAAGTGAACTGTAGTGGTAGTGCGCAGTAGGAGTCAGTTTTAGTGAACAGTAATGGTGGTATTGCATAGTAACAGTCAGTAGTAGTATACAGAAATGTAGAAATGCACAGTAACAGCCAGTTTTTAGTGCATGGTAGTAGTGCACGGAAGTGTACAATAAAACAGTTAGTGAACAGAAATGGTTGTAGAACACAAACATGCTCAGTAACAATTGTAGTGAACAGTAATGGTACTATTTCACAGTATTGTAGTAGTGCACTGTAGTAGTCAGTAGTATACAGTAATGTAGTATTGTACAGTAGCAGTAATGTATAGCAGCAACATTCAGTTTTAGTGCACATTAATGGTAGTAATGGACAGTAACACCTGGTTGTAGTAGCGGTAATGGTAGTTGTGCACAGTAATAGTCTGCTTTACTGAGCAGTAATGGAAGTAATGCATAGTAACAGTCAGTAATAGTGCATAATAATGAGTGCAGTGCACAGTAGTGGGCAGTCCACAATAATTAGTTATTATGCACATGAGCAGTCATATTGTGCAGCAGTAGCCAGTTGTAGTGCATGTACTCTACAAAACAGAGGTTCTTCAGTTGTAGCATTAGTTCACAGTAGTAGTCAGTTCTACTACAAAGTAACAATAGTAAAGTTATTAACAGTAATAATAGTGCATGGTAAAGCATAGAAATATTGTGCACAGTAATAGCCAATTGTAGTAATAGTAATAGTAATAGTAGTGCATGGTGCAGCACAGTAATTGTTCTGCACAATGATAATAATGAACTACAGTAAAGGCAGTAGTCAACAGTAATAATCAGTAGTAGAGCCCAGAATTGCACAGTAATAATGCACTGTTTATCAGCTTGCCACGGATCAGTAGATGTGATTCAGTCGATAGTGATTCAGAACTGCTTTTCTTGGAGGTTTGTGTTCCTGAAGACAAATG
>CM067503.1:22130660-22168160 GCA_034509495.1 Acestrorhynchus altus
TTCTGAGCAGGATTACTCACTGATAATTCATCATGCATTGATGAGATGGTTATTTAGCTCATGTAGTTTGTTTTGTGTATTATGTCTCAGCTGCTCTGGTATGCTATGAAGCCTAGAACATGGCATGTAACTGCCCAGAAAATGCAGATCTCAGGCTCTAAGACTTAAGCTTGGAGAAAGACTGGCAGAGAAAGAAAAAAATGAGTGACAGAGTGACTGTCTGCAAACATGATAAGCAGGTTTACCTTCTCTGTTAGAAATTCTAGTCACAAAGCTGAGTGTGTTTGTGTCCTTTGTGAAATGTGGTCTTTTCTTTTGGGCCAGCACTGTGATTGCTTTCTCACTTGCGCCTTTTGTCCAACATACAGATTCTAATTCTGGTTAGATCATTGAAGGGCAGGTGAGGTCTTAATGAAGCCCTACTGCCTTACAGAGCTTAGTGTTTTATTAGTCTCGGAGGAGCTATGCGTTTACACTGAGATTGCATCATTCACATTGTTCAGTTTCACAGGGTGTGTGGGATACCCAAAGGCCAAGACAGATGCTAGGTTAGGTGGAACTGGTCATCCAGTGGGAGGCTCCATCATATGTCAAATATATCTGTATACCAGTACAGAGTTTCCTACCCTGCATCGACAGTAATAAGGCATTCTTCAATCTATCTATCTATAATGTAAGTTTGTTGAACAGTAGATTATTTACATAGCAGTACATAGTGTGGATTGCAGTACAGATGTTTTCTTAATTTGGTGTTCCACTGTAGTGCAAATGTCTAACATTTAGAACCTTTGCAGGCATGCTGCTTTCTAGGATCCATACCTCAGTATCAGAGTAACCTACAGACAAATACACATATCATAACAAACTACAATACTAAGCTGCTTGGTGACATCAAGTAGAATTGTTTCATTTTGTAAAAGTGAGCAGAGGGCTGCACCCAGTAAATGAATGTGACTTCCTTTCCTGTCTGCTATTCTGTTTTTACCTCATTTATCTCATGGCTTTCTGAATCTACACACTAATCAGAGCATTTAGTAAGGCCATGATTTTCACTGTCTCACATCAGGTATATATAGTTTTATCATATAAATTAAGCATTTTCTTGCTATTTGATGTGCCGTTTTATGTAATGGCCTGAATGAAAATGAGTGTAATCCTCCGCTTGCAGGGAGGTTTATTATTAATTAATTAATTAAAGTTGTCCTCAGGATGCATTTCCCAGCAGAGTTGAACAGGTCTGGGAAAAGTTTGGTGTCTTTTGAAAAGTGAAAGAGAAGAGTAAATGTGTGAGAAATGCAGAAATGGTGTGTGCGTGTGAAGATGGAAGTCGAAGGGTGCAAGTGAGGCGTCAAAGCGCGTATAAGCCCAATGCTTTGGAACAGAGCAGAGGAGAGAAGGCTTTGAAGTCATGAAAGAATGCTGTAATTTTCTGGTAATTTCCACCATTATCCTCACCACTTAAATACAGGTTTAAAAGAGCATCTAATACCATCCTCCAATCAATCTCTCCTAGTTGTGCTATCTAATTAGATGACTTGAGAGCAGTGCAGTGTATTGGCCTGTCAGTGGGGGACTTAAGATGAGCCCTATAACATCGCTGAAATAGTAGAGTAAAGCCAGAATAGACAGCCAAGTTTAATCTGCGACACTACATTTACCTTTTCTCTTTAAGTTCATAGTGGTCTGTTAAATGAATGTGATAACCTGGACTTTTAGTAACCTGGACTTCTTTTACACTGAAGTGAGTTTTCACTTTAGAAATCACTCTAATAAAAACTCTTCCAAAGGACCACAAGACAGTTTTAAGAGTGTTTCTAAATGTCCAGTCAGTGTTTCTTGTCTTGTATTTAGATTTAAATGTATTTAATTATATGCTAAAAGGAAATTACCCTAGAATGGTAACACTGGGTCTGTAATCTAGTGTTAAATCTAGTGTTAAATATTGCTATTGGAAGTTGATTATTAACTGCTCTACCATACAATGCAATTATGTATTAACAGTTACTTATACAGTTAATTAATGTACTGAACTTACACTAACAATTACATTGTAAAATAAAAGAGATGATTATATATGACAACTGATAGAACCATTTGAATCCTACTTTGTCTTGTTAAATTGTTATGAACATCCAAAAAGATTGTTTCTTGTATAATAAGCAACAGGTCTCACTGATTTTATGCCTTTAAAGAGGCAAAGTAATCCTTTATACACTGATCAACCATAACATTAACACCACCTAACTAAAGGTGTAGGTCCACTTTGTGCCAGCACAACTCCACAAGACCCCTGAACAGTGTCTGGCACCAGGACATTAGCAGCAGATAAAATCCTGTATGTTATGGGGTGGGGCATCTATGAACATCAATGAATGGCTGTGTTGCTGATCCATTGGCTGTCCTCTCTTGGATCACGTTTTAACACATCAACTTCACAAACTGACTAGTCATATGTTGCCTAATGTACTCACCCCTAGACAAATGTCTCTGTAAATTAAGATAATCAGTGTTTTTCACTTGGTTTTTCACGTGGTGCTAATGTTATGACTGATGACTGAAGCTTTAGCTGCTGACTGGCTTTATTGTTTCTTGCTGATGTTTGTCCATTGTGGATAGGATGGAGACTAAGATCTATAGTATGAAACTGACCAGGTCAGCAGAGATTCTTACAAAGCATTCATTGTTTGGTGTTTAGGAAAATGTTCAATTTGGATACATGTGCTAGGAGACCAAATATACTCTTCTTGTATTGGCTGCTCCCTTTAGGGGTCGCCACAGCGGATCATCTGCCTCCATCTTGCCCTATCCCCTGCCTCCTCTACTGTTACATCAACCATTTCCATGTACACCTTCACTACATCCCTAAACTTTCTCCCAGGTCTTCCTCTTATATTAAGGAGAAGTAATCCGAAAGCAGTTTTACCCTAATGCGAGACAGACTCTTCCTGACTATTGATGGAGATGTGTATTCATATGGGACAAAATTGATCAAAGCAGTTGTGAAAAAACAATTCAGGCTGTTCATTTCTCAGGAAAGGACAAAGAAAAACACAGACAAGGGCAATTTTGCTGGAAATAAAAGCAATGCTTCTGCAAGAGAGGAAACTTCCTTGGATGTCATGTATGATTCAGGAATATGTTTAGGAAATGTATATCAAATTATAAGATACTTTTGTTATATCCATGAATAAATGTGACTTGTAAGGGTAAAAGATTCTTTACCATGTTAAACTGGAGCACTGCTGTTGGTACCTCTGATAAAATCCCAGCTGCTGGGAGGTCAACAGCAGACTGTGAGCTGAAAGAAATGCAGATACGATGGCCATTAACTGTGTTTAGTCCCAGTCCCGCAGGGAGAGATGGAGGGAGGGGAGGTATAACATGGCAGTTTCAGAGGAAACCCTTGAAGCAGTCTTTGAAGGACAGTGAATATTCCTCTGTATTCACTCACTGCAGCATTTCCCACATAAATCAGTAATATGAGCACATTACGCCAGTGCCACTAAAAGAATTCTATTACTTTTAGGGGATAATTAATTTATACTGTGATACCTGCCTGCCAGGACAGCACACAGTTTTTGTTCAACATGCTGAGTTATTAGAAAATAACAAAGAAATAATTTTCATACAATCCCAATTCCAATGAAGTTGGGATGTTGCGTAATACATGAATAAAATCAGAATACGATAATTTGCCAATCCTTTTCAAACTATATTCAATTGCTCACTTGTTTGGAACATTCCACAGGTGAACAAGTTAATTGGACACAAGGTGGAAAAGTGTTCTGTGGTCTGACGAGTCCACATTTCAAATTGTTTTTGGAAATTATGGATGTTGTGTCCTCAGAGGTACACAGAGGTAAAGGACTGTCCAGATTGTTATCAATCAGTGCAAAGTTCAAAAGCCAGCATCTCTGATGGCATGGAGGTGTGTTAGTACCCATGGCACGGGAAACTTGCACATCTGTGTAGGTACGTCTAATGCTGAAAGGTACATACAGGTTTTGTAGCAACATATGCTGCCATCCAAACAATGTCTTTTTCAGGGATGTCCCTGCTTATTCCAGCAAGACAATGCCAAGCCACATTCTGCTTATTGAGTATTGTTAAAAGGAAAGGTGATGTAACACAGTGGTAAAAATGTCCTTGTCCAAACTTTTTTTTTGGAATGTGTGGCAGGCATCAAATTCAAAAGGAGTGAATATTTGCAAAAAACAATAAAGTCTATCCATTTGAACATTAAATGTCTTGTCAATGTAGTGTATTCATTTCAATATAGGATGAAAAGGATTTTCAAATCATTGCAATCTGTTTTTATTTTTGTTTCACACAACATCCCCACTTCACAGGAATTGGGATTATATAAAACATGCTGAAAATCTGAATGCTCAAACTTTTTTGTGGGCAGAGGTATGTGTGGGGACTGGGAGAGGAATGAGGAAAATGAGGAAATGAGAGAGTGAAACCGCGCGGAAGGGAGATGGATGGAGAGTTTCTTTGAAATTGATCATTTCCAGTGATTTGCTGGTTAACGGGGTGATTGAGCCAGCATCCCCGTAGCATCTGCACAGAGCTTGGCCAGATACAACACTCCATCTGCCATAGATGAAAGGAAAAACTGAGAGAGAGAGAGAGAGAGAGAGAGAGAGAGGGGCGGTGCTATGGTAAACTCACATGTACATGTATTAATGTACTCTCTGATGGCTCAGAATGACTCACGGCCACTGGAAGCTGTTTCTTTGGGTTCAGCTTCTGCCCTGCTGCCCCATCCTCTGTGTAACTGTGCACAATCCAACCACCAAAACCTGGAGCTCTTCCCATCTCTCTCTCTCTCTCTCTCTCTCTCTCTCTCTCTCTCTCTCTCTCTGTCTCTCTCTCTCTCACTCTCTCATCCCCCTTCCTCTCGCTTTGAAACAGAATAAGGCTGGCTTTAAGTGAATCCTCCTGCTTTGAAATGTCGAACCTTTCTCTCCCTGTAGATCATTCCAAAGGTGACGCCTGAGTTGACCCTCCCCACCTCACAACTGTGCTGGTGTAATCTTACTGCTGTCAACTCCGACCTGTGCGCCTTTGAGATTAATGCCCAGGCGTTTTTAGTGAAGATCAGAGGGATGGACTGCTTCACAAAATGTTCACTGAAACACTCCTGCCCTCTTTACTCTCATCTTGTCAAGCCACACACATCATATGTTGAGAAAGCTAAATGAATGCTCAATACATACAAACGAGGAACTGTATTAATACAACATAAAGCCACAGCACAAGTATACAAGCCTATAGTTTTCAATTAAACATCATGTTAAATCAAGTTATATTACCATCAAGTAATATTGCTATAGTGCTGTAATGTACAGAGTACTGTAATCTACAGAGTGCTGTGATGTACAGAGTACTATAATCTACAGAGTTATATTATCTATAGAGTACTTTCATCTACAGAGTGCTGTAATCTACATAGTAGATTGCATATAAGCACTAAATACCACTTTTCCTCTCCCAACCTACGTTGGAGTGTTTTTGAGCTGAAAATGCAAGAATTGAAAATTAAAAATAAATTAAATGAACCTGAATGCCCTTTATTATGTTTCTTATTTATAATTTTTTATGTATGTGTCATTACTATGAACTTTGTGTGAGCAAAAAATAGAGCAAACTGCCCTTCCTTTCTCAGTTTTTTCTCTATAACCCAATATCTTGATCAGTGATGTCATCAGCCCTGCCCCCTCTCACTGATCAGTCAGAACATGTGGACAGAGCATGTGCATAAACATGTACTAAAAGACTCCATTGGCATTTAAACTGGGATTTAATTCAGTTGGAAACAAGTGAGTCTTCTCTGTTTTCCAAACTGGATTATTCACTGACATTGACTATGATTTATTATAGCATACTTTCAGCTATGGTGGGGCCAAGTCTACACAGAAATATTCCCCTGGACAGGGTTGTCCATAACAGGGGACCACACACCCATTCACTCACAGACTGACACAGAGGGGCAATTTAGCATGGCCAGTTCAACTATCGTGAGTTTTTGAGAAACCAAAACCAAAACACACACACACACACACACACACACACACACACACACACACACACACACACACACACACACATACACACACACACACACACACACACACACACACACACACACACACACACACACACACACACACTTAGTCATTTGTACTATCACACCAGTGTACTGTATTGACAGACTCTTGTAATACCATTGCCAAATTTTAGAAATATTTCTAATCAAATATTATGCCCATATGAATTTTTTTTAGAATACTATACAAAATTCATTTTTATAAGGCAAGAAATGTAAACATAAAAAACAACAATATAGTTATATATGTGATTTATGCAGCCTTCCTTCTTTATTCCCCTTTGCTCTCTCTTTCACACGCCAGGACAAATACTCAATAGAGGACAAATGTTAAATGTATTAAGACAGGACACTGTGTACCTGTCAGGCAAATAGAACATAGAGTGATGTGTGGTGATGTGAAGATGACACAAGCTGCCCAGTCTTTGATGATATATGGCAAGAAATGCTACTCATAGGTGATAAATGATTATAAATCACGACAGGGAACAATATCAGTATGCTGTGACAGACAGCAGCAGACCCTCTGTCTATTTTGGCCCAATATTAGCTAGCTGGACATTTTCTGTAATTTTCAAACATAACACAGTGTATGGACCAATTAGAAAATAACTTACTCACCAGATGTGATGATAAAAAAACGAAACAGAAGCCTTTTTCTATCACATTGAATCAAGCAGGACACATGCTATTGTGCATGCTGAATACTATATAAATATCTTTAATTTCAGAACACATGTTAAAGTATTTATTAATGATCAGTTGATAGGGGGTCATCCCTGTATTTCCTCTATGTATGTAAGGTAGGCAGGCTGATAATACATTTTTGTCCTCGGTTAATATCACAGATCCCATGTCAATGCTAAGGACCAGTTGATCATCCAGCTGATATGACTTTTGCTGTTATTACCAGAATCAAACACAGCCCATTTCAATGCTAATCAAACAACACATGCAAATAACATAATAAGAATATAATGGCATGATGATGTGACATTATCATCTCACTAATCCGAGTGAAATAGAAATTGTTTGCTTCTGTGTTGTCTTCTGTTTTCAGAGAATACTGAATTTTAAGTGTCGTCAGCAGCTTTGTTTTTTCCAAGTCAGTCAATTATTTCCATTCATATTGCTGTTGGATATGTTTGGCCCTTTTCAGGATTTTTTTAGATGTCCCCTGACAGGCTAGGCTATAACTGGGACTCAAGTCACTGCTTTGCTAAATCACAGGCAATCCCTGAAAACCCCACTGTTATCCACTGCCATGGGCCAACACTGCACTATATAGCGTTAAACCTGATTAAAGAACACCAGCTGAGTCCTTTATCGGCACAGTGTCCTTTTCTTTCTCATACACACAGGTTACACATCCACCTCTGTGCAAGCCCACTGGGAGACTGCTCAAGTACATTTTGTGTATGGGCTGTGTTTGTACCCATGTGAAATTCTTGACCTGCTTAGGTGGATTACGGGATGCTCCCAGAGGAATTCTTTTTTAAATTATTTTTCTCATGCATGCACGACCTGCTAATGCATGCCCCTAACCTGCATGTATACTACTCAATTTAACATATCATAGCTTTATTTAAATGTAGCTCAGAAGCTTTTCTTTTCAGCAGTAGTCATATTCCTGATGACACCTTTCATATTCCTGGTCAACAACTCACAAATAATTGTTGAAGGTGTAAGGATCAAGAATGTGTCCCAGATGAATATTAAAGAACTATTCTGGCTGGTTATGCCTGAATTTTATATTGCCATAAGTAAGCTCAATTTCAAATGGCTTTTTTAGAAACAAAGAGAACTATGATGATAAATGTCATTCAGTGACACATACAATGATTCTTTACAATTAGTTTCAAAGCTATTTTGACATGAAAGATGTTCTTTTAATTACATTTTGAATAGAAGTCCATTTTCGTGATGTACATCCTTTATTGCACATCAGACAATGAATCATTCATTAACTGATAATGGCCATCAGATCATAGCTCAGAAGTTCAGCTCAGTGTTCAATGTGTTGGTACATCTGATTAGCACTCAGGCCATTTCTGATTTCCGCCATGGTTGACTGGTCCAGTAAATTTTCAAGACAGAAAATGTCAAAAGAGAAAACTATTCTTAGCTTTAATGTACACTAATATAGCAAGGTATTATTTGAAGTCATTTTGAACTAGTTGCTCCATTTGTGCGTTCACACAATGTAAAGGGCAGCAGGCATTTTCAAGAAGAGTAAAAATATAGTTATAAAAAAGGTTTTCATGTGGCAATATATCAAGGCAGTCTGTTCATTTGTGGCTGAGTTTAAGGATATATCTCCTCCTCCTGTCAGGTTTTGAAGGTCAGAGGCCACTTTATATCAAAGCTATAAGATGTGCAATGACCAAGTCCATTTTCGGTGAGTGAAACATAATGCCAAACCTATTCCAGCTTTGTTATTGCAACATATCCCCCTTGCTGAAAATCCAAGTTCAAAACAGCAAAAGGTCACAGGTCCTCTGATCATTGTTATTGATTTCTTCTGAAAAAAAACCCCCCAAAAAAACAAAAAAGGAAAAGATAAGGCAGGGGGGCCTATTTTGATATTTTAAGAGTAAAAAAAACAACAGAAAAAAATAAAAATAAATAAATAAAAACAAAATAAAAGAACAGTGATCATTTGTAGAGTATTTGCTCATTAAGACTGGGCATGCAACAGTAAAAACCCAATCATAACTACCTCAAATGTATAAAGAACTACCTAACAGCAGAGGTTCTTTAAGCTGCTTGTAGCCAGATAGCTGTGGGCCCTATAAGGACTAGTTAACATAAAAGCAGTATAACAATGTAATGGCTCCTTCCCAAGTCATGTGAATGTTACTGTACACAAAAACACACAAAGCAGCCAAACACTCATTATTACTCAATGGCCAGCTAACCTAAGGCTAAATGATACCTTAACTATTTATACAGTCTTATTCCAATGAGCTTTAGTTGGCATCAAACATCAGGTGGAGCAATATTTGCAGGTATGTTGGTCTATTTTTGCCCTGTATGTTGTACAAGGGCAAAGTGATCCCCCTCTTAGCTGAAAAAGAGTAAACCAGTAAGAAACTGTACCATGCACTATACAGAGTAAGCTGAGGTATATTTCAGCACACAGCTTTTCACTCCAGTAATGGCCAATTGCACCTGAGTACAGATGGACTCTAGTGATAAGGTGCTTTTCACTGACCATGACTGGACTTAACATCCTGCCATTTCAGCTGTCACACCACAAAATCGAGAGATTTGAGATGGACACAGAAAATGGAGAGAGAGAGAGAGAGAGAGAGAGAGAGAGAGAGAGAGAGAGAGAGAATGATGGAGAGATAAAAAGAGAGTGGCCTCAGACCTTTTCAGGGTCATGTTACTATTTGAACTGCATGACAGTGTATGAATTGTGCTATGAAAAATAGGACTTGGGGATGTTTTGTGGAACTGCATTGTGATTTGGTTGTCTAGATATAGAATGGATTTGAGAGAATAAAACAGAGCCACAAAAACAGCCTAAAAACGTGATTTTTCAGTGGCATTTCTCAAGATTTGAACCAAGATTTTGAGCCTGATAATTCTTTAACTTCTTTAACATTTCCAGTCAAAACTGAATCTATACTATTGTATCCAAAAAAATAAAAATAAACTGCCATATATATTTATTCATTATAAAAATTAGATGAAATTCCAGTATCCAATATCTTTTTTTATTTCATAAGATCAAACAGAAAACGACAGTACAGAAAAGTCCAACGTCTGACAGGGATGTTTATTTATACAGTCAATACATAGTTGGGGCTCCATTACCTTGAATTGCTGCATCAGTGTAGTGTAGCATGGATGCAATCAGCTGGTGGCCTTGCTGAGCTGTTACTGAAGCCCAGTTTGGGTGTTTCTCATCTTCTCCTTAACAATATCTCATAGATTATCTATGGTGTTTAAGTCAGGAGAATTGGCTGGCCAATAAAGCACAATAATATTGTGGTCAGCAAACCATTTGGTACTAGTATTAGCACTGTGAGCAGGTGCTAGGTCCAGCTGGAAAAGGAAATCATCTTCAGCAGATGGAGCCATGAAGTGCTTTAAAATCTCCTAGCAGACGCTGCATTGATTCTGGATAAAACACAGTGGACCAACACCAGCAGATGATATGGCTCCCTAAACCATCACATACTGTGGATACTTCACACTTCAGAGAGCTTGGATTCTGTGTCTCACCACTCTACCTGCAGACTTTAGGACTTTGAGTTTGAGAGATTCTTCATTTTCAAATGAAATGCTAATTTATTTTTTTTCTGAAGAGAAGACTTTGGAGCACTGAGCAACAGTCCAGTTCCTTGGACTGAGCTCAAGTAAAACACTTTTGATCTTGTCTTTATTTCAGGAGAGGCTTGATATTGGCTTATTGGCTTGGTTTGACAGTGTATTTATACTGTTTGAAGAGTAATTTACACAAACTCATGAGAGTGTTTTCATGAGCTATAAGTGATACTGTTTAAAACTAAAAAGGGTAAAAAAATGTTACTTCACCTGCAGTGTCTGAGGATGGTTTATGGTCTATGGTTGTATATAATCCAGCATTGTTTCCATGCTAAATGGTATGCAAAATTAGTACCTCTATTAGAATCATTTTTATAACTTCATTCTCAGCAAAGCATTAGTGTTGTTTTAGATGCAGCCTTTGGCTTCCTGGTATTTAGTAACTTCATTGAGAAACTTATCGGATTTACATGTTAAATGCAGAATTAACATGCTGATTGGACACATTTGCAAGCTCTGACAAATACTGTGAGGATCAGTAACACCAATGTACAGATACAGTGCTGAACCATGACTGTCAGACATAGGATTTTACTTCCATTTCTAATTCAAAGAAATCATTCCAGGTCTGCAAGAAATATTTGAATACATTTGAACATTAACTTTGAGCAGTTTCTAACTTGCATATGAACATAATGCATTTTTTTCCCCAATCAGAGCCCCTTCATAACTCATCAATAATTAGCTACTGAAGTTAATTTGCATTCCCCCAAAAAAGAGCAGGGCATGCTTTAAAAGACTGAGTATTTTTTTTTTAAGTATAAAAGCATGTGAGTTTCCGTGATAAAACAGACCAAAGCCAGACGTGCCTGCACAAGACAGAGGAAATGCCCATTGTCACCTCCAACAAAACAAGAAAGGAAAATGGTGACAGCGTAGGCCTGATTTTTTCTTTGTTTCGCCCACTTCCTTTCTCACAGGCAAACAGATGCATCAACACAAATTCTCCACTGTTTTTGCATCTTGTAAGGATGCTCGAGCTTTGGCATTTCATTGGCATTTGGTGGCTCATTCTTACAATGTTGAGAGCATATATTCCCCTCCTCTGCATCACCAATGACTGATAACTGTGCACCGGCCACTGCAGAGTAATACATTCACTGACCTTGCCTCGCTGACCTATGTGGAAGTAGCTGGGATGTCGACAAATTGATGCTCCATTATGCAAGCTCAGTTCATTAGCAGCCCATTCGCTATTTATTTCTCCTCTGCCCTGAATTCATGAATGCTGAAGCGCTTTTGATAGAAATGCCGTGACTGTAGGCTTCAATTGAAAAATCACCTCAAAGAGGACAGGATGACTCAAGTGTGACCCCTTAATGTTGAGGCAGTGGCAGTGGCATAGACTTTACACTGACAGCATAATTTTTGTATTTACCGGAGCAAATATTAACATTGGATGCAACAATTTCAATCAGTACTTTTTCATATCATGGACAATGACAGCAGTATAGCTTTCAGAACTTTTTGCAGTCCTGCAGTTTTGCAGTCCTACAGGGTGCGCTACCTGCAGACTAAATATTAGCAGGGGAAGCAGAGAGCGTTAAATAGGCTAAATATTTTTAAACAGTTTGTATTTGAAACCCAGGACAGTGGCGGTGGCAGTCTTAATAATGGCCCGCAGTGACATATGTGTCACAGACCATTTGTGGAAATATGGAAAATTCCTCACAGCAATTTCTCCTCCACTTTTATACAGTCACTCAAGTAACATGTACATTTACATTTACATTTATGGCATTTAGCAGACACCCTTATCCAGAGCAACTTACAGAAGTGCTTTTCTGTTCACTAAGAATATCCTTAGCTAGTAGAGATTCCTCACACTTAGATCCTGTTGAAAACAAATGTCTTTATGGAGTTAAATCCTCCTGAAACAGATGAGTCTTCAGTCTGCGTTTGAAGACAGTGAGAGACTCAGCTGTTCGGACTCCCAGGGGAAATTCATTCCACCATTTTGGTGCCAGAAGAGAAAAGAGTCTGGATGCATGTTTTCCTTGAATTCTGAGGGATGGTGGGTCAGCTGTACTTGAAGCTCAAAGGGCTCTTGTTACAGCTTTAGTTTTGACCATTGCCATCATGTATGGAGGTTTGTAGGTCAGTATCAAGGTTTTGAATCTGATGCGGGCAGCTACAGGGAGACAATGAAGGGAACGCAGCAGAGGACTGCTGTACTGAACAACCTGGATGTGTCACTGTACAGTTTGTGAATGTATAAAAATCTGACCTCATTTACAAAATGCCAGTGTGTTGGGTTCATGCTTGAGACAAAACCAGCTCACTGATCAGTAAGTGGGGCCAGGGCTGATGAAGTTACTGATCAAGATATTGGGTTACAGAGGACAATGTGTAGGAGGAGGCTGTTTGCTCTCTTTCTTTGCTCACACAAAATGTACAATAAATGTCAAGAGAAGGCATTTCCAAAAATCTGGATATTCAATTTCCAACAGGATTTCTAAGATTTAAACAATTGTATACACAAGCAATTATTGGAGTAAAACGTGGCCAAATTCATACAAATGTTTAATTTATGTTCATTTTTATATCTCAAATGAGTAGTCTAGGCTCTCTTGAAAATAACAATATCTGGCATCTGTCTCCAATGAATACTTTTCAAATGAAAGGATTAATAAAACTATGAAAACATCCCACAATATTGGGCTTGGGTTCTAAAGGTTAACTTATTCTGTGTATATTGTAGGGTAGTGTAGGGTAACCCCTTGCTGTAAGTATATGGTGACTGTAAATGGAAGTCTGTGGGCTAGTGACCTGACCAGGCGGTATTCTTGTCTTGCACCCTGTGATTCCAAGGATGAAACAAATAAGAAGATGAAATAAGACATGGGGGTTTTCCCACACTGTGTTGGAGTAAATAGTAGTTTGGTGTGATCTTAACAGCATTCAAAATAAATACATTCAGGGAACCTCAAATGGCTAGCAGTTATGAATAACACCAACTGATCATCCAAGGGACAGAAAGCATCCAACAATCATCTGGGTTATGACTCAGAAGACAACTCTATAGACATGAGCATCTGGGTTAAGACTCAAAGGAGCACTTCTAGACCTCATCAGCAGCCAGAGTTTCTCTCTACCATACTGTCACACTGTTTCTGCTTCCCTCACTCCCTCTCAGTCAGGTTAACCTTCACGACGTTTATCTGTGTACTGAGAGGAACGCCAATTACCAGGAACCTCTGCTTGAGTGCTTGGTTTAATAGGCTTCGGCTTCAAAATGTGGCAGTGAAAAACCTTAATATGCAGCTGGCGTCTTGTTAGTTGTGTCGATAGCTTCATTTATGCAGTAATAATTAAGAACAGGGATAACAATATGGCTATTTTTTTTTATCATACGCATCATACTAATCTCTTCCTGTGTTTTAATATTTAGATTAGATTAAAATGAGCTTTAGAAATTAGCTGCAATCATGCTGGTTAACAGTAGGACACTGACTTGCACCAAATCCGTATCAGTGTGCGAACACTTGTTTCGGAGATTAAAAGTTTAGCCTTTCTAGCCGGTGACAGGAACTGAATCATAATTATAGAATCAATTTTGCCAAAGACTACAACCTTGCATGACATTTATTGTGACAGACAAAGAAAGGTCTTTGATTTGCAGGTTTAACAAAAGTATGAACATATCTG
Organism: Acestrorhynchus altus; assembly: GCA_034509495.1. NCBI lineage: Eukaryota > Metazoa > Chordata > Actinopteri > Characiformes > Acestrorhynchidae > Acestrorhynchus > Acestrorhynchus altus. Next base: position 22,144,756 of record CM067503.1, read on the forward strand.
CAAAACTTTTAGGGGGTTCCTAAAATTCCCCATAAATTAAAGGGCTTTAGTGTGTTTCACATCAATGTAAATTCCACCAATGTAAGTTTCCACATTAAATCAGTACAGCAGTGCTTTTAATCAACAAATAGTTGATTGTACATATAATATTTCACATGTATATAATTGGGTTCACTTACTGTTCTAAAATTGAATGAAGCAAGCAGTGCTATGTAGCTAGCTTGAAGTGTTCATTATACACACATATCAAAGATGAAATGGTCTAATGCACTAATATTATGATCGAGGATTGCAGGTTTGAATCCCAGTTCATGCTGCTTGCCATTGGAAGTTATCTCCCTGGGTGGGTAGATGGAACTCTCTCCCCGCATCATACCTAGTGTGATGCTGGTTGGCAGAGGTGTCTATTAAGAAAGATTTTTGTATTGCAAAGGACCTCTGCCTACCAATTATCCAGTTTTCTACAGAACTCAGGTCTAAGATAGAAGAAAGCAATTCATGTGACTGATTAGCCAAATAGTATCACAGCTCCCAATTATTACAAGGTCCAGGACTGTAAGCTGAATTCAAGGTTCAGATTTGAAGACTTCTGCCAAAATAATATATTTCCAAGTCAAGAACCTTTATTTTTTAAGATTATGGTTGTTGACAGTTGTTGTCACACAAACCTGCACATTTGATCCTAAATTGTCTTTTTTTCAGCCGTGACATTCAAATAAACTCATAAGTGTTAAACACTCAATAAGACGTTTGCTGTCAGTGCAGGTGTCCTTTGAGTGTCTCTCCCTCAGACACAAGATGAGCATGAGAACATGGCAGATTGTCAGGCCAAATCAAAAGGCAGACTTGTTGATGAATCGCTTGCTTGCAGAAGCTTGGGGATTTTCACACACATACAACCCCAGGGTTCAGATGTAAGCACTGGAGCTTTTGATGCTTTGACTACCTCTATAGACTGTTTAAGATTTTTTCTTTATAATTTGATTTTTAGTAGACTGTATGCCTACATTGTTGTTCAAAAGTTTGGAATCAATGAGTCTCATTAACAAATATCTTCCTAGGAATTTACTTACATTTGTTCTTGAGAAAAAGCCCTAATCATGTCTGAATTGTCAGAAATGTCAGAATCTGTGTACAAACCATGAAAGTGGGGTTTAAGAAGGAATCCTTCTTAAGAATTGTTGGTGAAAAAGACTTATTGATTCCAACAATATTAGAATTTATAAAAATGATTCTAATGTCTATCTCCTGAGTGCATTTATAGGTTTCAAAACATTAGCAAGATACCAGGCAGCTGGGCATGAAGAATATGCATGTTAAATGCATGCAGAAGAATGAAATGAATTGAAATGAAATGAGTATTAAAAAATGAGAAATATGTAGAGCATCAAGAATTAAGTCATAGATGTATGTAGAACTTTAAATATATAGCTTAAATAATGTAAATGCGAAGAACAAGAAACAGTCTTAGTAGATCTCTGATGGTATGTTTGGTAAGAAAGGGTTAGATGAATTAGATGAAGTAGAACATTTCTCTGCAAATCCATTATTAATGAAAGATTGGGAATCAAAAATGGCTGCATTTGTCTTCTGAGAGCAGCCCCATGATGCAATTACATTCCTCATAATCATAAATATTTGAATTTGTAGAAATTCATAAGGGAGTGCCAGTCCTTTGGGGGACTTTTGTGTGATTAAAAGTCCAAATGGCCGTTTGGGACACATTTACAGGGAAGGCAGTCTTCTGACTGCAGTGCTATCACTTGTGCATGACACGCTACATTAGGATTAAAGGCATCTCCCCAAGTGTCTATGCATCTGCTCAGCATAATTGATAAAGCATGACACTCTTTGTTTTTGAATCACAACACACAAATTACAACTGAATGGATTCTCATTTGCAATCTGTAAGTTAGAGTTAACAATGTCCCTTCAAGCTCTCTAATCAGGATAAATATGGTTATCTGGGTACATGTTTTTCTTGGACGACAGGCTACATTAACAGCAAAGGCTGAATTTTTGATCAGTTTAACTGGTGAAGTGGTTGAGTCACACTACGTGTCTGTTGCACACTAACAGTAGTCTACTTGCGAATGTTTTCAATTAATTATGCCATGCCAGATCTCTCCACTCACTGTGTGTGTGTGTGGTGTTTTTATATGAAAATAAAGCCAAAGAACATAAACTCACTTTCCAGATGTAGATCATTTAATTTTCAATTAATGTCATTATTAATGTTATTTTAGATTTGGAAATCTCTAATTAGTTCAAATCATCTCTGTTTTTCTGCTTGGTTTATATCTGAGCAAATGGGATTATTTGGTGTATATTTAGTCTGTCTCAGAACAAATGTTAGTATGCCCATGAACATGTGGCCTTAATTTTAACAATCACTACTCGTCAAGTAGAAGAGCACATAGATATTAGAGCATAGATATTACAGCGCATAGATATTAGGCATTGCCATCGCGTTTTTTTTTTTTTTGTTTTTTTTACCTTTAACATTGTGCTGTTTCAGGTCCTCTGTTCCGTGGTCACATTTCTTAATAGCTTGGCATATTATTTTAAGACAAAATGAAATCTCATTTGAACAATAAAAACTCAAAACCATCTTTTGATGTGTACAGATGGTTACAGATGGCCAGCATAGTGTATGCTGCATTTGATTCTGGTCATATCGGTTGTCCAGTGTGGTCACCAGGGTGAAGCTGATCAACCAGCCTGGTCATGCTTTGTGACCATGCTTTGATGATGTTGGTGATGATGGTCGTCCAGCATCCAGTTGGTCAAGTTGGTCAAGTTGTTTAGTATGGCCAGGTCAATAATGATTTAAATAAACAATCAAACTCAAACAAAACATGCCCTATGCAGGTCAAGTGCTAAAATGGTCAACCAGCTTGAACAAGCTTAAGGTGACCTATTTTTTTGTTTCAACAATCTAGAGTCCTGCAGACCCAAGCACTCAACTACGTGCACCTTTCTAAAAAACAAACGGTTCTTTACTCACTGTGTAACAGAAAAGAAGAACATTTATGTGAGAAAGAGCCCCCTCTTCCAAAAAAGGAATGACTGTGGGCAATATAAACAGTTCAGTTAACCTTTCAGACTTGATGTCTGTCAGCTAAATATAATTATGCTGTCAGTTTCCATTTTGACAATGCTGTTTGATTGAAAGTGAACTCTTGGCTGGGGGCTGTGATGCCACCATGAGTCACTGCGAGAAGGAACAAGAGAAACTGCCCTGGAAAAGAGAAAAACATCAGTCAGTGCAAAAGAAACACTCCGGATGCTGAACAGTAAAGACATAAATGACTTGGTGTGGGTGTAGTGTATCTGTTGCTTGTTGAAAGCTTAAGCAGACGAAGGTCTTAGTGGTATTTAATCCTTAGAAGTCTTCCTTTTTATAGATCTTCTGGTGCACAATGTAACTTTGCATCAGTTTTACCTGGAATAAAAAAAAAAAACTAAACAGAAAAAAAAAGATAAGGGTACACTGGAAATGAAGATGGGTGTACAATGTGTTATGCAGACAGGAGACAAGACCATTTGCACTATTATGCACAATAAATGCATTTCTAAAGCCCTAACATGTCAAGTTATCCATAAACGAAAAAAAGTAATTTGTGAAATGCTGGTCAAAGTTTGATTGTAAAAAGGTACCCAATCCATCAATAGGAATAACCTTTCTGTTATACAAACAGACACTGATGTACCAAAAGGCATGGAACAGCAGTATGTAAACTGATTATGAGGTGGTGTTACCTGGACAGCACAGTGGGTGGTAATGATCCTGTCTAGTGTCATCTGGCTAGAATTGTCCCTGTTACAAATACCAGTCATTTTTTACCCACAGACCAATCATTTTAATAAAATTATACAAATTTATTTTGTGCTTCAGATAAACCAGCCATTTGGGGTGTACTTTGTGTGCTTCTGGTGCCGGTCCCAAGCCCGGATAAATGGTGAGGGTTGTGTCAGGAAGGGCATCAGGCATAAAACTTATGCCAAAACTAAAATACGGATCACAAATATGAAGAGGTGCTGGGTATGTATGGTGTGAAAGACGGGAATTCAGAAGGTCAGATGGTTACAGGTTTTGCAAAGAGAATGGAAATGGCAATAGTGAACACGTTTTTTCAGAAAAGTGACACACAGTGTGACATACAAGAGTGGAGGGAGGTGCACACAGGTGGATTATATCCTTAGCAGCAGAGGCCACCTTAAAGAGATTGGAGATTGTAAATGTGTTCCTGGGGAAAATGTAAAAAAGCAGCATAGGGTGGTTGTCTGTACAATGAGATTAGAAACAAAGAAGAGGAAGAGAGTGAAGACAGAACCAAAGATTAGATGATGGAAGCTGAAGGAGGAGGATGGTTGCAGACAGTTCAGGGAAAAATTGCAACAGGCCCTTGGGGGCAGTGAGGAGCTAACTGAGGACTGGGAAAGTACAGCTAAGATGGTGAGGGAAACTGGCCAGAATGTGTTAGGTGTTTCGTCTGGTCAGAGGAAAGAAGACAAGGAAAGTTGGTGGTGGAATGAGGAAGTCCAGGAGAGTATTCAGTAGAAGAAGGCAGCTAAGAAAAAGTGGGATAACCAGAGAGATGAAGGAAGTAGGCAGGAGTACTGTGAGGCTAGTCGCATAGTGAAAAGAATGGTGGCAAAGGCAAAGGCTCTGTCAGACAGTAAAGAAGGAGTAAAGGATGTACAGCAGGTTAGGCTGATAAAGGATAGAGAGGGAAATGTACTAGTGAATGAACAGAGAGTTTTGAGTAGATGGAAGGAGTACTTTGAAGCATTAATGAATGAGGAAAAGGAGAGAGAGAGAGGAGGACAATGGGGCAAGAGATCAGGAAGTGCAGAGAATTAGTAAGATGGAAGTGAGGGCAGCTCTAAAAAGGATGAAGAATGGAAAGTCAGTTGGTCCAGATGACATACCTGTGGAGGTATGGAGAAGCAGAATACTGGTCCCCATTTTTAAGAACAAGAGTGATGTGCAGAGCTGCAGTAACTACAGCGGTATAAAGTTGATGAGCCACACCTTGAAGGTATGGGAAAGAGTTGTTGAAGCAAGGCTAAGGTGAGAGGTTCAGATCAGTGAGCAGCAGTTTGGTTTCATGCCCAGAAAGAGTACAACAGATACAATTTTTGCGTTGAAAGTGTTGGTAGAAAAGTATAGAGAAGGTCAGAAGGAGCTACATTGTGTCTTTGTGGGTCTAGAGAAGGCCTATGATAAGGTGCTAAGAGAGGAATTTTGGTACTGTATGAGGAAGTCGAGTGTGGCTGAAAAGTATGTGAGGGTGGTGCAGGACATGTATGAGGATAGTGAGACAGTGGTGAGGTGTGTAGTTGGAGTGACAAATGGTTTCAAGGTGAAGGTAGGGTTACATCAGGGATCAACTTTGAGCCACTTCTTGTTTGCAATGGTGATAGACAGGTTGACAGATGAGGTCAGGCAGGAGGCTACATGGACCATGAGGTTTGCAGATGACATTGTAATCTGTGGTGAGAGTAGAGAGCAGAAGGAAGAGAACCTGGAGAGATGGAGCTTTGCACTGGAGAGGAGATGAGTGAAGGTCAGTAAAGACAAGACAGAATACATGTGTGTGAATGAGAGTGAGGCAGGTGGAAAGGTGAAGATGCAAGGAGTAGAGGTTGTAAAGGTGGATGACTTCAAATATCTTAGGTCAACCATCCAGAGCAATGGGCAGTGCAGAAAAGAGGTGAAAAAGAGGGTGCAGTCAGGATGGAGTGGGTGGAGATGGGTGTCAGGGCTGATGTGTGACAGAAGGATAGCAAGAGTGAAAGGGAAGGTCTACAAGACAGTAGTGAGACCTGCTATGAGGTTTGGTTTGGAGACTGAGGCTCTGTCTAAAAGACAGGAGGCTGTGCTGGAGGTGGCGAAGATGAAGATGCTGAGATTTTCATTGGGACTGACAAGGATGGACAGGATTAGGAATGAGCAGATCAGAGGTACAGTGAAGGGGGAGCAGTTTGGCGATAAAGCCAGAGAGGCCAGATTGAGATGGTTTGGGAATGTGTTGAGGAGGAATAGTGGATATATTGGACAAAGAATGTTGGAGATGGAGCTGCCGGGCAGAAGGAGAAGAGGAAGACCTCAGAGAAGGTTTATGGATGTAGTGAAGGTGGACATGAAGAAGGTTGGTGAAACAGTAGAGGAGGCAGGGGATAGGGCAAGATGGAGGCAGAAGATCTGCAGTGGCAACCCCTAAAGGGATCAGCCGAAAGAAGAAGAAGAAGAAGAAGAAGAAGAAGAAGAAGAAGAAGAAGAAGAAGAAGAAGAAGAAGAAGAAGAAGATTTTGTGCTTCAGATGTCTTGTGTGGACAAAGGGAATAAGAAATTGAATTTCATCACATTTTTCAGAGAGACAATTGGTAATTTTTTGTCCTGAACACAATAGGAAGGTTAAAGTTTAAGTAGTTTATGTGGTGTGTGGTACATTGTTTACATTTGTGTTAAACTGATTTCAGATTTTTTAACCCAATCATCCTAAGTCAAAAGCTTAAACTTTACAAAGAACAACTAAACAATTTCTCTACTTGTTTTAGTAAATTAAAAATAATTTCTCTAAAATTTCATCCAGACGCTTTTCACATTCAGTTGGCAGTGTACAGATACAGCCTTCTCCTGTCTCCTGGTACTTGACTCCTTACTTTTTTACACACAAGAAAACAGGTTTGAATCTGAAGTGTTTGGTTGCAGCTGCCATTCCCTCTGAACACTCACGCAATGATAAATTCACCTCTGATTTGAGAACCGTCACAGAAAAAGGTCATGTTTTACTTACTCTCTGGGAAAACTGCCAAGTGTCACAGAAATTTACTACTGATCATCATGCCAAGCTACAATTTGCAGGAATTTTGTATTTGCTTTCTTTTGATATAAGAATGTATTTTTCAGCACTAGTACATGTTACACACTGACATTCCAATAGTCAATGGATATCAGAATGAAAATGATCATGAAGTGTTACCCCTAGAACATGACAGAGACATGCCACTGACTAGAATTGTCTGTATGATCAGACAAGTGACTCCAGAAGAAATCACATCCACATTCAATACATGAGGCCCCGCATGCATATGCCATAGGCCAGAGGCATAGAAATTCTGTGTTCTCAGAAATCGATTTATTTAAAGAACCAAATTTTGAAACATGCATTTACCCTTTTAAGGTTTTACAACCTTCATCTAATGTAGCTTTTACATTATATGAAAGTTTTGAAAAAACTTTGCCATTACTGTGAAAACATAATTATATATTTTTCTTTATGGAAAAAAAGTTTATGTATTGAAGTAGTTATTTGTCATGGTTCATAGAATATATATATATATATATTGGAAAACATGTTATTAGTGATGGCAATGTGAGACAGAATGTACACAGTTTTGCATTAATTAGCAACTACAAAGTTGCTTGACTTTGTGGCTTTTCTTTTTTTTTCTGAAACTTTTATATGCCCTTTAAAAAGCTGAGCCTTTTGAATGCTTATTACTCAGTGTTATGCTGTTTTGTCCACTTCTCCAAAGATATATAGTGCTGTTAGTACCATGCCAAGCCCCATGTGGCAATGATATGGTTGATATTCTCCATTAACAAGTCCACATGATTCTGAAGCTGCAGGTTTGAAGTGCTACATAATGTTGCTTTACCACATAATTCAGTAATTAATGATTGAATACCTGTAAGTTGCTTCTTTTTGTGTTTTTGCTCTTTAATTGTCATTTATATTTTATTCCATATTAGCCTGTGTGACAGTCAAATTTGTACCCACAGTCAGATCTCCATCAATAGGTGGAACATTAACATCCAATCTACTGCAAAATGTCAATCAGGAATAGATTAAATAAGAGAGAAAAAGTGGAGTGTAAGAAGAGTGAACATACCTGATTTTATAGGACAAATATCTTTGAGGCAACTTCCTAAAACACATTTAGTGGAGCTCATAATGAGATCAAAGCCTGGGGTGTGTTGTGTGCTCATCTAGATCATTTATTATACATTACAGTTCAGGCTACATGGTGTGGAGGAGTGTCCAGCAGAGTAAGTGCTTGCATTTGATTTCTGCTGAAGCCTGGGATTTAGACACTGTCAGTCTGGCAGCCAGTAAAAACAGCGCTGTTGAGATGTTTTGATTAATTAAATTGCATATGGTTTTCTTTCTGTCAAAATACAACATGCAACTTAGCTGAACTTGTTGAAAAATGTCAGTGAAAAGTTGTGGGGTGTACAAATATTCTGTGTCTCAGTCTGCAGCTGCAGCTTACAGCACTTCAGTTTGCTCTAATGAAAGTACCATGAAATGAATCTGCTTTTCTGTTTTATGTCGTAAATGGATAATATATATATATATATATATATATATATATATATATATATATATATATATATATATATATATATATATATATATATATATATATATATAAGAAGAATAAAACAATAAATTATACTGAAAAGGAATAATAAAATTAAAATAAAGAAATGGAATGAATAAAGCAAACAATAAACTCAGTTAAAACAATGTGTGGCTACAAGCTAAAAGTTTAAAAATGGGTAAGTTACTCCTAATACCAATACTACCAAATCTACTACTACCACCAACACCACCACCAGTATGATTAAACTACTTCATTTCTACCAATGCTAATACCACTACGCCACTACCAAATCTACTACACCACCAACACCACCACCAGTATGACAACTACTATTTCACACGCTACTACACTACTACTTCATCTACCACCCCTAATATTACCAATGCTATTACTACTACTACTACTACTACTACTACTACTGCTACTCCTACTACCAATGCTACTACTTCTACTACTACTACTACCACCAACACCACCACCATTATGACAACTACTATTTCTACTAATGCAACTTACTACTACTATTACTTTTCTAACAATTCCTAATAGTACCAATGCTATTATCACCAGTGCTAATATCACTACTACTACTACTACGACACACCAGTGCTACTACTACTACTACTACTACTATACCTGCTACTACTACCACCAACACCACCACACCACTGCTACTACTACTACTACTACTACTACCAACACCACTACCAATACCACCACCACCACCACCACTACTACTATTACCAAATAACAGCAACAACACAATAATAATAATAATAAATAATAATAATAATAATAATAATAATAATAATAATAATAATAATAATAGAGTGCACCAATTAGATTGTATAAACAAAGTGCATGAAGGGTTGCTGGGAATGTTTTTATTCAGCATACTAGACTTAAGATGAATGAATGTAAACCCTTAGCAAAATTATTTTATTTTATGATATAATTATCAGCTGTTTGGAGTCTTAAGAACTACATAGGAGCACTGCAGTGCATCCAGAAAGTATTCACAGCAATTCACTTTTTGCAAATTTTGTTATGTTGTCATTTTCCCCTCAAAATTCTACACACAATACCTCATGATGACAAAGTGAGAAAAGTGTGCTTGAAATGTTTGAAGATGTATTAAGAATAAAACAAAAATATGTACATAAGTATTCACACCCTTTGTTGAAGCAATTTTGGCAGCAATTACAATCTAAAATAATTTTGAATATGATGCTGCAAGCTAGGCACAATCTCTGAGTCTGGAGTCTTGGAGTCTGAGGCCCAGAGAGCTCTGGAGCAGTTTATCAGAATGTGTCTGTACATTGCTGCATTCATCTTTCCCTTGACCCTGACTAGTCTTCAAGTTCCTACTGCAGAAAAAAATCCCCACAGCATGATGCTGCCATCCCTATGCTTCACTGTAGGAATGGCATTGGCTAGGGGATGAGCGGTGCTTGGCTTTCAGTCCAGAAAGTTCCATCTTTTTGTTCCTCATGGTCTGAGAGTCCTTTAGGTGCCTTTTGGCAAAGTCCAGATGGGCTGTCACATGCCTTTTACTGAGGAGTGGCTACTGTCTGGCCACTCTACTGGCCACTCTACCATAGAGGCATGTAATTTTGTAATTGCATGTAATTAAAAAAATGGTTAAAGACCTTAAAATGATTTTTTTCTAGGCTTCATAACTCTGTAATAAACTTTAGACATGATATACATAACTCAACCGGCATGCAGATCAGTGATAAGGGGCAATACTAATGATGTCACTGCCCAGATATTAGGTCATAGAGGAAAATGAGAAGGAAGGGGCTGTTTGTCCTCTTTCTTTGCAAACATTACACCTCAAATGAAGACACCTTGTCTTCAAGAAAACTGTGTCTTTACCAAAAAACACTTGAAGAACCCCTTTTTAGGAGTGTAGTTAATGTAAGTGTAATGGAAAATGATACTGCACCCCTCTATGTATTTTGGCCTGTGGCTCCAGTTGAATCAGTTTAATGAAAGTGTAATGAAATTAATCTGCTAACAGAAAGTTGTGTACCAGGCTTCAAAAGGCTGCCAGCTTCTGAGGAAAAATGATCATGACACTATCATATAATGTAGAAGAATGACAATGAGCTGTCCCAAGTTTCAGAGGAAGTTTGGTTGATTTACTGTAATTAATTTGTCTTAGCGTATTGCCGCAGTCCTTTCTTCTTTCATGAGCGGAGCAGATGGATCATCTCAGAACACCCCATACTGTGAAACATCATAGGATCATAATTAATTTTTCCTTTCTGTGTGTAAGTGATGCATAGATAATAAGGTGTCTCCCTCTTGATTCTACATGTGGAGGGGGGTAGAAAACGAGGCTCATTCTAATACAGTAAGACAACGCCTTTTGATCTCATCCATTTGGTTGGCTGGAGATGAATGATGTTCTTGTATTAAGAGAGACTCAGCTTTTCTCAAAAGCAGAGGACTATTTTTCCTGTCCTTCTATTATTCTATGCTAAATATGACTATTACTTGTGAAAACCCATAGATGTATACCACTGATACACCCTTGAACACTTTGAATCTTAGAATTCAAGATCCACACTTTGCAGGCAGTTACATGTAATTTTCTAAGCTTCATATGCCAGGATCAGTATTACCTACCGACATAATAGACATAACAAACTACAAGACTTTTCCTATCTAACCATTGTGGTGTGATGAATCAGTGAGCAACCCAGCTCAGAAAATAGCTAAAATTCACTCCTTTTGAATAAAAGCCCAGTTTAAATGTTAAAGGAGCCTTCCAGTGCATGTTTACTGCTCTGTCTGAATGTGTACAAGCTCAACCTGCATGCACACTTTGACTGATCAGTGAGAAGGAGTGGGGCTGATGACATCACTGACAAATATATTGGGTTACAGAGCAAAATGGGAAGTAAGGGGCTGTTTGCTCTCTTTCTTTGCTCATACAGTGCTTTCAGAATAAAAGTCCTTAGAAAGGATAATATGTGTTTTTTGTTTTTTTGGATCTGGTATTTTGAAGATTTTATTATTATAAATATCTTTGTCAATCTAATCATGTCTCCTCCAAATAATATCTGGCATGTCTGTCTGTCTCCTGTGAATATCTATAAATAAAAGTACATCAAACTACAAAAAAAAAAACATTCCACAAACTTGGGCCACGGTTTTAAAAGTGAAAGAGTACACTGGATGTATTCACACTTGCCATGACCTCAGCATGGCCAAGAACTCTTACAATTCTAAATCATGTACAGAACACAGCACAACAGAAAGACGCAGAACAGAATTGCTTTATTTTGCCTTCTGTAAGGCTTTGTCACACAAGTGCCTCTCACAATCAGGGTAGATTTTACAGCTTCTTTCTAGAATCATGAATAACATACAGTTCTGTTGTGTGTACCACTTGGAGTGGTGGATTCACTCATAAAATAGGACAAAAAAGCTGTTAAATCAAGCAAAGCATTCTACTTTGTGATGAAAATTTTTTTGATAATATATTGGTTTCTGGTCACACCTGAGTATTAAAGAAATCATACTGGGTCTAGCCAGAATCTCTAGCTTGTGGTACATGAAAGTACAGTAAGTAGGTAGGCAACTCACCACATTGACAACACACCTCTACACCTCTAATCAATGTCAAGTCACAGTGGGGAGGAAGTAGTCAAGTTCTTTAGTGCACTTGCTAAACTGCAATTTGAAAACAGAATTCACCATATCAAAAGTTTACAGTATAACAAAAACATGAGCCTTGTTTCAGAACTTGGTCCAGAATTCCAGGTGTGAAATGCCCTTAATTACAATAACAGTGTATTAATCTGACCCCACTTTAGGTTGAATTTAGATTGACTAGCTCTCACTTTTAGTTGTTTAGCTTTTTCAAAACAGTACCTTATTACAGCCAACAAGAAGGAAATTGAAATAATAGTGAGTGGGGTTAGGTTGTGCCCCTCTCTGCTCTGTGTTACAATTTTCCAATTCCAGCAACTGCAGCTTCATGACTAAAATGACACTAGAGTAAATCATATTGGCTTTCAGTCACTGGTTAACCACTGAGCATGTCAGAGATGATTTTTTAAAACACATTCACAACTTTTCGGTTTGAAAAATATAAATTACACTTACCTTACTGATAAAAAACTAGATGGGTCTAAAAAAAAACGTTATTGGTCCTTTCAGTGGTCTGTGTTATATAAGTGTATAAAACTGGAGCATGGATTTGAGCATGGGAGTTTTTCATTATGTGGAATGGACTTTTTGACAAAATTAAAGTTTATCCAACTTGTCCAACAGTAGCAATGAAAAAATGTTTGTGGAGCAAAGCACAGATTTTACATTTTTCATTGGTTGAATGCACAAATAAACTACTCCTTGAATGCACCTGAATACATTTGCAGAAATTACTTTTTCTCAAATATTCCTACACAAGATTAAATCATCTGTTATTTTAGTTCTATGACATTTTTTATTTTCCATAAACTAAACACTAGTCATCACCATTGTTTTTTTTTATCCTCACTATTCTGTGTTATAAATGTTTTGTGCCACAGCACAGACATACATTTAGAAGTAGGTAAAAGCACTATACCCTTGCTGGGGATTGCATTATGTCTTTGATGAGATTGAGAGCTAGCATAAGCGGAGCTTCTTAATGCTTTGAAGCACTTGTTAGTACCTCAGAATCTGTCTGAAAGTGAAAGCCTGAGGGATTAACAGTGACATATTACGCAGCATTGGGAAAGTTCACACCGACATTGTACTATGGGAAAATGGGTTCATGTGCGCATGTCCCCCATTCAGTTAATGGTCTTTTTGAGCACTCTATCAAAATGTCAAACAAGCTGAAGCACCAAACAAGCACTAGAGGCGGATGAACACAGAGCATGCCCTTTTCTGTTCCTGCATATTTCATCTTTTAATAGGGATCTGTCCTAATCTCTCACAAGTTTCTTACATGACTTCAGCTTCTGAAGAGCTGTTCTATGTTTGAGGCCTAATTGAGGCCTCATGACATGGCCAGAGATTGTACAGATGGGGTCATTAACCTGAAAGGGCTCAAATACTTGAGAGCTGCATGATACCTATCTGAGTGTTAGCATAAGAAGGAAATCATGTGCCAATGATTTTAATTAGACACACAGCCATAAAGGGAGAGTTTGTTTTTAGGACAGTAATGTTTCTGATTTTTTTTTCAGACATTAGTATATCTGCAAAAACATAAATTAATCAGTCTGCAAGTTTTCCACAGTTCAATGGTCCCAGTGTTCTAGAAGTCTATAATTAAGCAATAATACAGGAGACAAAGTGTTAAAATGTTACATATTGGCAGTGGTGTACTACACATTCCATAGATCAGTACAGCAGCATGATCTCAAATGTATAATTGTAATTAATGGGGTAGACATAGCCTGGTTGTTAGAGAACCAGCCTTGTGACTGGAATGTTGTTTGTTTGATTCCCTGAACTGCCAGAACATTACTGAAGCCATCCTCTCCCCATGTGCCATTATTAGGGCTACCCACCACTCCAGGCATGTGTGCTCACTGCCCCCTAGTGTGAAATCACAAGATAAGATGAGATGAGATGAGATGAGATGAGATGAGATGAGATAAGATAAACGTTTATTATCCTACTGGGGGACTTTTGCATTGTTACAGTAGAATACATAGTAAGAACATTTTTTTTTTTTAAGATGAGGAGGACAGAAACAAATGATTTTGCAAGTTTTCACACTTACAAAGAATTCAATTGTATGCAATTTTTATTATAGGAACACTTCAACTGTGAGAGACAATTGATCAATAGAAAAACAGTACTTAATATTTGGTACAGAAACCTTTGTTTGCAATTACAGAGGTCAGACATTTCCTGTAGTTCCTGGCCAAATTGGCATCAGGGATTTTGGCCCACACCTCCATACAAATCCACTCCCAAAGGTATCCCCCATGCTTCACGGTTTGGAAGGTGTTCTTGGGGTTGTACTCACCCTTTTTCTTCCTCCAAACATGGTGAGTGGAGATGATATCAAAAAGTTCTATTTGGTCTTATCTGACCACATGACCATGCCTGCCTGGATCATCCAGTTGGTCATTATTGAATTTCAAATGGACCTGGACATCTCCTGGCATGAGAAGGGGGACCATGCTTGCCCTGCATTTTAATCCACAACGACGTAATGTATTACTATCTTTGAGATCGTGGTCCCAGCTCTCTTCAGGTCATTGACAAGACTTCCTGACTTTTTTAGTATCATCCTTACCCCACAAGGTGAGATCATTCATTGAGCCCCAGACCAACACCAACAGTTGCACCAACAGTTGTTGCCTTCTCACCAAGCTGCTTGCCTATTGTCCTGTAGCCAATCCCAGCCTTGTGCAAGTCTACAATTTTGTCCCTGTTTTGTCCCAGTTTTGACCATGTTGACAGTTTGGAGCCGGAATTCTTGCTGGTTGGTAGGTGATCAAATAGTTTTTTCATGCAATAAAATGCAAATTAATTATTTAAAAATTATTTTAATTATTCTGTGTGTCCATCCATCCATCCATCCATCAATCCATACATCCATCCATCCATCCATCTCAAATGAAGACAAATTGGAGTAGCCTAGCATCTCCTGAAAATATTACCTTGGTTCAGCATGAGTGACTGTCTCCTATAAATAGTTTTCTAATTTGTTAGTGGATAAAAGAACATCAAACTATAAAAACATTCCACAAAATTGGCCTATTGTTTTAAAGGATTAAGAACATTTTCCCTCCACAAGTCTCCATATGAATGAAAGGTTTCTGCAAGACAACAGCCATTTAGATCTTTGTAAGCACAAAGCAGACCTACAGAGTATTCCGTCTATCCTCAGTGGTCATATCAATATCAGAGTGAGTAGTGTGTCTGTGAGTGTGTGTGGGAAAAAACCTGCTCAGCCTGCTTAACAGTCAGCACAAACTGTGCAAGAGCATTATTCACTTTCCATATGACCTTTGTCACTCTCCTTTGGCATTTTGAACATGTTGAGTTGTCCACTGCACTGTATGCTGAATTCAGGAAATCTGTTTGGTGGGTGGGGGTTGGGTGGGTTTCAGAGGAAGGATGATAACCCCAGGGCAGGATGGGGGAAGGGGGGCTTGCAGATGAGGTGGCAGGCAGTCAGGTGTGACAAAGTGTTGGACTGGTCTTTATTCTGGCAAGATATAAATGTCATGGCTACTCTAAAAACGTGCCTGCAGACACCTGTCACATGAACAGGGGTCTCAAGTTCTAGCTGAACATGAGATATGTAAAAACTGAGTTTTGGGTGCAGATAATAGATCACTTCTTTGTTTATAAAAGTCCTGGGAGTAAAAACAGCATATACAATTGTAATAAATCCAAATAAACATTAAACATTGGTGAGAATGCACTGTTGGTTAGAAAAGTCATTGCACACATTAGAAGAACATAGGTTTGGCTGCTGTCCTTGTATTGAATCCGGGCACTGTATGAACTAGTTTGTTCTCACTCACCATACAATTTGCTAATATGCCATGAGCACGATTTACACATGCAACCCAGAAAGTGGAAATAAAATGATGTGAACAGAGATTGTTATCAAGTAAGCAGTGCAATTAAATGATGTGAACCTCCTCCTCCATCTAGACCTTACACCTAACCCTAACCCTAACCCTAACCTTAAGTATAGTTAACTATGAAATTTGGAGTGTCTGCATGATTTTTTGTTTATTACTCATGTACCACACAAACACACACACACACACACACACACACACACACACACACACACACACACACACACACACACACACACACCTAGGAGCAATTTTTCAAATTACCACGCATTTTTCTGAGGTAGGAGAGAACTGGATAACCCAAAGGAAACCTGCACAGACATGGGGAGAGGGCACCAATCTCCTCACAGACAGTGACCTGAGCAGAAATCAAACACACACACACACACACACACACACACACACACACACACACACACACACACACACACACACACACACACACTACCTGCAGCACCAGTGCACCTCCCAATACATCAATATTTGCACACACATTAAAAAAAAAAGAAAGAAAAAGGAATCAAAGAAAAAAAATGTTATCTGTATTTCTTTGAAAACTAAAAAAGAGATTTTGTTAAAAGAAAAGGGATGTCACATTGTGTTTTAAAATATCCAGGAATGGTTTTTGTACAACTTTATGTTTGCAGAGGTCATTCAAAGACACCTCATCATTTGAAGTGGGTTTAGGGTTTGTAAGTTATCAAAGAATCAGCCTAATAAAGGTGGTAATATTCTGTGTAATATTTCAGTCTCTGGCTGCTCAGGAGGAAAATGTTTGCTGTCAGCTGAATTTGAATGTGCTTTTTGATTGCCAAATGCAAATCACAAAGAGGGGCACATGTCAACAGAGGTGAGAAAGAGGCAAAAAATTCCTGTTGCTTACTCTTCAGACAGATTTTGCCAAGTTTTGAAGGACAAATACTGTACTATATGTCTTGTTCAATTTTTTGAAAATGATGGGGGTTTAATTATGCATTATGCAAATTATACAAATTTCTGTTCACTTAAGAAATTGAGCCAAAAATAGAAAAAAACAAAAAGGTCATAATTCATTTTTAATGACATGTGAATGACATGAACTCTTAGAACCCAAAATCTGCACTTTGCAAGAACTTACATGCAGTAAGTTTCTAGGCTTCATTAATCAGCATAACCTACAGACATGATACACTACCATAACAAATATAATACTACAATACTGACCCTGTCTAACCATGAAGATGAGCAGTTGAAAGCAATTGAAAAACAGCTAAAACAGCTTAATTTGTTTACAAATGAATTAAATCCCAGTTTTAATACCAAAAGAGTCAATGTATGCTTACTGATCTGTCCACATGTCACTTGTATGCAGACTCCACTGATCAGTGAGAGGGGGCAGCGCTAAGGATGTCACTGACCCAGAAATTGGTTTATAGAAGAAAAAGACATGAGAGGGGCTGTTTGCTCTCTATTTGTGCTTACAAAGTGTTCAAATTTCAGAATAAAAGCCCTGAGAAAAATAATCCGTATACATAATTAACTAAAAGTAATAAAGGTCATTAAGTTTATTTTTTTATTATTATTATTTATTTTACTTGACTACTGTCAATAGCTAATTGCATGCAATCAGAATCAAATGCAGACTATTATTAGTAGCTTACGTCAGCCAGTTGGAACAGTTACACCTATGAATAATGTAGTACATTGATGTTGGTTTCTAGCCTAACAACTCTGACTAGATCAGTGAATGTCTTGTTAAATCCACTGACCTCACCCACTAGCAACGGCAGCGGTGGTTAATGAAACAGGATCACAGCAGTTTCTTGACTATATTTTTATCTGAATGGATAAAGTACTGTCACAGTTCATTGATGGATAAAGACTTTAACTAATCTGAAAATGAATAAAAAAAAAATCCAATTTAATTTTTTGGACATATGTCTAAATGTTTGTGGATACACCCTGTAATGAATGCATTATGCAATATACAAATGCACACACACAGCTTATCTAGTCACTGTAGGAAAGTACTGTCAAAAGAATAGGAACAAATAAATGTTAACCTGTTGGTACTATTCCTTATACCATGTAGGGCATAGAGGGGTATAGCAGTGCTGAGAATAACCCACCACCTACATAATGCCTTCTCTGTGGTGGTGGGTCCTGTGGGGTCCTGACCACTGAAGAACAGAGTGAAAGGAGGCTTACAAAGTATGCGGAGAAACAGATGGGCTACAGTCTATAATTATAGAACAACAAAGCAATGGCATCTATGTATTTAACCATACAGGAGTATGAGTGGATCAGAAACAGGAATGCTGCTGGAGTGGTTATAGACTTCACTGTTAGTGCTGGACTGGGAAAAATCCACAGACCAGAAATATACAGAGTGCTCCTGTATGGAAAGAGGAAGTAATAAAATGGACAGTACAGGTAGAAAAGATTAGTTGGTCATAATGTTATGGTTGACTGTTGTATATATTTTGATCTTGTCTAGATATCTGAGCAGTTTCAGCACAGAGTCTATGTTTGCATGGTAATTTATGATGTTATTTATGTGAAATGTTCAGCGTAAGGATTTTTCTAGCCAAACAGAATCTTCAAAGTGCTTGCTTTTCCCATCATTTGGTACCCTAATTAATTCCCACCTACATGATAAACACAAGCTGCACTAAATGAATCATTTGAAATCTCAAGGTTTTTTTTTCTCCCAGTAAGTCTGTAGATGTTCTGTTTATCAGTGTTTAATCTCTCTCTCTCTCTGGCATCTGTATTCTGGATGTTGGAATGTCAAACAGATTGTGTGAGTGTGATGGGTAACATCTAATGGGAGTGAAGCAATCCACAGGAGAAAGTTCAAATCCATTAAAAATGAGCATAGAACTGAACGAATGTAACTGGTTACTATCCATAATCTACTATCTGTAATTCACATCTTTATTGTTTTGATTATGCATAAAAGATACCAATTTGAACCTGCTACTTGTTTTCAAATTAATTGTCCTTATCACTCTTCTCTTTGTCAGCAGTTTTGTGATTAAAATAAGCACTTTTTGCAGACTTTGCATCAAAGATTTGGCACTGTAAATGCTCCATTCAAACACCTGAGAAGGATTCTTGCAAATGCTTAACAATAGGGAATTGTTTCAGCCTGCATTTGTGAAGGTTAGATTAAATGGGAGGAGCTATAAAATATCAGAATGGGCTCTATTACAGTAACTGGTAATGGGAGCTCAAATCCTGCTGTTCAGAGGGTTTCAGATACATTTGTTTTATGGGGAAGGGTATTCATTGGATGTCTCTACATATAGAAACTTCCAGCAGGATTTGTCTGACACCAGCAAAATCTGACAGATCTCCTTGGGCACTCTTCATATTACTTAGGTTACTAGTAAAGGGGATCCACACATCAATGCAATACATCAATGTTTGTTATTTTAAGCTTTAGATATTGAGCATTATTACCATCACTTTGCTCTACTATTCAAATGAAATAATACAGTTGTTTTTTATGCATGATTAATCATGCATTATTCTATTATGTATCATACATGCAACATATGATAAGTTTCTTTTTTTTTTGATTAAAATCAAATTCAATTTTAGTTGTTGAAAATGTTTGAAACCATAAAACCTTAACCTTGAAACCTTACAAATTAATTAAAAAACTTTGTGTCCTTCATTTTCTCAAACATCATTTTTACAGCCAGAAGGATTTTTATTCTGTCATGCTTTTTGGGAAGAATGGGCACATATTGCACTATAAAAAAGATTCAAATTGACCTTGTGCAAAGTCAGTATCAGTACCTTTCAAAAATGTTGAAAACATTTCTATTTTGAGTGGTAGTTAAGCTGCTGGTTCCGTTTACTAGGTGAGGTGGTCTGACCCCAGAAAACATGAATAATTATTATTTTTGTATAATAATGTTTGCTTATGTGAAAGAGTGGGGTTGAACCCTGGCCAGTTTGCTTATGGCAGAGTAATGGGAATTATTGTAGATTAAGTGAGGCCTGATAGCAGGTACCAGATGGATGATACATTCAATTTCTGAAGTTATGCAGAGCCACAGTTTCATGTGTGTAAAGGGAATATGTCATAGAAAGCATTACCACCCACAGCAGGTGATAAAGTTAGTGGCAGAAATCACATTCGCATTCAATGTAGGAGGACACACACACTCACATATCCCTCAATGCAACAATCTTTAGCTTCCATGGTAAATAGCAAAATATATAAGATGCAGTAGTAGTTCCTATCCCATGATTTTGATATATATATGTTTCCAGTAGATGCCAATTATTTAAAACATTTGTTTTGGTGTGTGGTATTACAATTTGACATTTTGATGCTGATGTGCTAAATCTGATGATCAAGTTTAAAAATACATTTCTACTGAAAGCTGTACTGAAAACTTCAATGCATTGAATACATTTTTGCAAATGGTTTTACATTTCTTTTGCTGAGAATTTGCATTCATTATTTTGAAAGCCTTGTGTGTCAATCACCCATGACATCTAAATGCATAGTCAATTACATGATAACATTAAGATCCATCATATGGCAATGGGTGCAAAAAGCAGCACAAGCAACACACACAAGGCAAGTGTAACAACAAATTAAAGACTAAGCCCCACTGGGCTGCTAGAAGCACTTGCCTGAAAATGAGGTGCTACTTAGCCTTGTGTTTTCTCTGTCTTGAGTCCATTGCCAGTGACCTCCTCCCCATGAGTCTTTCTCTTTGCGGCTTGGGGAACTCCTCAACTGTGCCACCTGAGGCCCTATGTCCTGCACCCCCCACCACAACATTGTACATAAATTCTCAATAAAGTGTTTCCTCTTCATATCACGAACTCAAACTTGGTATCCACTCAACAAAATAATCAGCACTTTCCAAATAATTTATTTGAGCTTCAAGTGATTGAGACAAATTAATTCAGATAGAATTACATTTGTCAGTTATTTCCAGAAATAACTTCTAAGGTTTTGTTTTGCAAGCGTAATTCAATGCCACTTCCAGTCCCACATTAACTTCTATGGCACAGCTGCTTATGTGTTTGATTAGAGCTGCACCAACTTTAACTTTCCAGCCAGTCTTGGTGTAACTCTCAGTGGTGACAAAAGGCCATTTGTGGCTATGACAGCTGATCTGATTGACCTTTTGGAGCAAAATGTCTGGTCATACTGCAGTCTGATGCTGAGGTTGCTGATGCAGCTTTGGCAGAAGCAAGGCAGAAAAACAAAGACTGCCTGTCTGTCTAAACCTTCCTCTCTCGCTCTGCATCAGCTCAAAAATCCAAGGGCAAAACAGCAAGGTCCATGGGCTTAGTCGTAGGCCTATATGGCACCAAGAGAACTTTTAGAATGTTTGAGGCATAATTTATGTTGAGGACAGTGAAATGCAGTTTTGCTCTTTGATTTTGAAAGTTTGAGGTAATGACAAATTTGCACATTTCTAAAAAGGTTGCTGCAGACTAACACACACCAGATGAAAAACACTGTATGACAGACGAGGATAAGTGCAGCTTTACCAGAATGGAAGCACTGAAGTGACAAAAACCAATGACTGTCAAGCTGAAGTTCATCCATGCTGTACTTGTTCAGATTTATTGGAATATGTTGGTGTCAGGGCTGGACAGAATGGTGGCACATGCAGAGGACAATCAAACGAGTCCACAATAAAGGGCTTAAGCAAATAGGGTTGTCATATACAGTCCGTGTTCAAAACCAGCAAGAGCAAACATGGTATACAAGAGCTGAAAGGGTATAAAAAGCGATGTAATTTATAACAAACCTGTACCAAACAAAGACACAATTCAGAATAAAGTCAGAGACATAGTCACAAAATAAAGCAGGGCTATACACAGTCAGCAATACAAGATTGAATTGCTGTGTAGTGCTGGGAGAATCTGTTAAACTTGGCAAATGAAAATGAGTGCAAACAGAATACAAATAGTGCATCACAGATGTGTGTAATCAATATTTTGGTGATTGAGACCAGTGTGGAGTAATATGATCAAGACCTGGAAGACAGGTATTGTCAGAGGCATGCTGGGTAGTGTATTCTGGTGTGGTGATAGGGAATGTGACAAGCTGGTACTGTAACCTTAGGTAAAGACTTTTGCATCTTAAAACACTTTTGATTGCTTTTCTCAGTTTAAGTGTTGAAACTGAGATCATGTTCTGATCAGGCAGAACATTCCTATATGATGCTATGAATATATGATACTATGTACACTACAAACTAGGAGATATAATCAGTGGTGCCCAGTCAAGGTCCCTATGATCATAATGCTCATAATAACCCCTTACGAGCACATACCTGATGTAACTGAGCTCTACACTGACAAATGCATGCGAGGGATAATTAAAATGCCTGAGTATATCCGCATTATTTTGTTAGCTGTGGCTAATACCAACTCCTTGTTTCTACACTCAATGTATATTTTATCAGCTCCACTTAGCATGAACAGCTTGTAGTCCATCAGTTTCTTTATATACTTTATTATCCTTCTATCACCCTGTTCCATATGACCACTACAGAGCAGTTATTATTTTGGGTAATTCAGAGAACTGCAGTGATACTGTGTGTTATTGGATGTGTGTCAATGGATGTGTGTTATTGTGCATTGTGTTGGTATGAGCGGATCCAACACAGCAGTGCTGCCAGAGTTTTTAAGTATTTCAACCATATATACAGAGCCAAACGTGTGTCACACTTCTGTCCTTTCCTGTCCTGTTTCCTTCCCTGCCTTTGCTCTATTTTGTTTTGGTTTGCCATGTGCTTTTCTAGCAAATGGCTTTGTTGTGTTTTGAGTCTTGTCTCTGGCCTAGCTCCACACTGTCATCAATGTCCCCTCCTGTGCCACCTTTGTAACCCTGCTCTCTCATTATATGCTCCAGGTGTATATAGCCTGTGTCTGTGTATATTAGGTCCAGTCAGATTTATCTCAGTCAGATTTTGCTGGGGGTTTTTTTTGTTTTTTTGTTTTTTCTTTTGCGATAGCGTGAATGTCATGGTAGAGTTCTATAGTTAAACATCCTAGTTGGTTTCCAAGTTGGTTCCCCAGAGACTGTGGGGAAAATTTGGGGGTGATAGTTAAGGGGCAGTGCAGTAAGCCTTCAGCATCTGACCAGGAGAGGCAAGGCTTACAGGGATGCAGTGCATGGAGGTTCTGATCCATGGGACTTCTTGGATAATCTCATGCATGCCCCTACTGCACATTTGTTAGCAGTATTCTCTGCCACTCATGCTACTATGTTGTTGATGGTTCTGACGGTCCTTCTTCCAGTGTCTGATAATCTGCCCTCTCATTATCTTCCCCAAATGTGACTAGTCTGTGTATATAAGGACCTTTGCCTGTCAATTTGCCATTTTTGTTTTTTTGTATAAGCATGTGCGTCATGGCAATATCTACTTAAAAATCCAAGTAGGTTTATTAGCCTTGTCTCCTTAAGTCTGTTTGGTTTCC